>JACEIK010004024.1:0-65229 GCA_018107945.1 Datura stramonium
CTTGGTCAGTACGGGAGGACTCCCATGAGTCGTAGAAAGATTGTAGGACTCGCGGTACGAGTCATGACAGCGGACAGAATAGTTTTCATGCGAATTCATTAAGGGAATTCTCATAAATCCTAAGCTTCTAAAACCTAAACTATGTTGTTTTAAGCTATGAAAGAAGTGTATTAGGGGATTTTAACCTATTCTAATTCATTCAACTCCTATGCACCAAGCTTAGAAGTTTCCCTTTGAAGATCAAGCCTAATTCCTTCAAATTCTTCTCCAATTCTCTTAGGATTTCAAAGAAAAGTTGAAATTCAGTTTACCTAGGTAAATAGGCTCAACAATGAGGGAAATTCTTCACCCTCATGCCCTTCCTTAAGAAAATTCATGATCACGCATTCCCTAATTTCCCTCATTCGAAATTCTAGGAGTGTTTGAATTAGGTTATGAAATTCCTCCATGATTCTCTTATGCGTATAACCGATTTGATGTTTGAATTGGGTTATGAAACTCCTCCATGATTCTCTTATGCGTATAACCGATTTGAAATTAATTTATGATTTCCATGATAAAGGTTTTAATATTTCTCCAAGTATCCATGAAATTATAATTCATTATGTCTCACGCATGATATGGATCTTTAGGGATGAATTCCTTTCTTATGAATTTCTATGACTCTATTATGCTCTAAATTCACTTAAGCCCTACTTTATGATTTATGATTCATGATGTGATTTCCTACAAGAACTCTGCATGAATTTTATGAATTTGAAGTAATAAAGATTTTCTCAAGTATGTATGATTTTCATGATTATCGAGTTTATGTTTATGGCTGACTCAACGTCCTTCTTTCATGGTTAGCTCACATATCTCAAGCATGATCAAGTATATCATGATTTAAACTAGGCCATTAATTTCATGAATGATTTCATGACATTTATGTGAGCCTTCATGTGCATGTTTTTGGGAGTACTATCTAGCATCGAATAGGCCCAGCGTTTAGGTAAACTCTGAGATCTCAAAACTACATACTAGTAAAGGTGTATATTCAGGCTCAACCCTATGTGGTCCTTACCAGTGATATCATGCCTTATATCATTCCTTGCCTTGACAGGCTTGGACGACTCTGCCCACTTGAGCAAGATAGTTGGGGCACCATGTAAGCTCTATCATGTTGGTGTCGGTTAAGTCGAGTCCTCTCGTTGTTCCTTACGATTTATGCATGATCATGTTTATGATACATTGACTCAGGATATGATTTACAAGATTTCTCTTATGATTATGATTATGACTAGTTTATGAATAGTTTTTAGAAAACATTGAGCCCTCATGTTTATGTTATGATTATCACTTCATGTTTTGAACTATCCAACTCTCATGAACTCTTATGTATTTTATTTTATATTTCTTACTTACCCCGCATACTCAGTGCATTCCAAGTACTGACCACATACTCTATGTTGTATCATTTCATGATACAGGTTCGATTGATCAGTCACAGCCCCACTGCTAGTCCTTCTTTTATCTTCGTCTAGTACAACCCTATTGTTAGCAAGTCCTCATCTATCAAGGATGTTCATTTTTACTTATGGTTTTCATTATTTCAATTTCCTTTTTAGTGAGCTATTTGGGGGTGTTGTCCCATTAGCTCATCAGAAAGTTAGAGGATAATAGACAATATGTAGAATTTCAGCTTGTCAATGTTGACTCTATTATGATTGATATGTATTCATACTTCTGCGTATTCATGATTAGTTTATTAGTTTCTGCTTGATGTATGCTCTTTAGACGCTATCTTCATACCTTGGGTGGACTTAGAGTCATTCTTGGTTCTAGGTCCCATGTCTAAGTCCGGGGTCTCAGCTTGGATCATGACAAACTTGGTATCAGAGTAAAGGTTTAGAGTGTCTTATGGTGTCTAAAGGCTACGTTGAGTAGTCTTTTTCATGGGTGTGAAGCGTGCCACACTTATGGTGAAGAGGCTATAAGAAGTTTTAGGAAATTTTCCTTCTTTCATGATTCTCCTTCGTGCTATGAGTTAAACCCTCTCTATTCCTCTAACTCTAACTTTATGCATTAGTAGAATCATGCCTCTACGTTGAGTAAATAGTAGAAGAAATGGAAATGGAAATGGTCACAACGATGGCATTGGAGATAGGCACTAACAGGCCCCGCCAACACCAACAGGTCCTTTGTCCGAACAAGTCTCTCCTGCCGAGTTTAGAGCATCTTTTTAGATGTTGGCACAGGCTATAATCGCTCAGGCCTATCAGTAGGCGGTGGCCCATGTTCCTCAAAATGGAACCGCAGCAATGGATCGAGTTCGGGAATTTCTCAGGATGAATCCACCTGATTTCCTCTGGTCAAGAGTAGATAAAGAATCACATGAGTTCCTTGAGGAGATATAGAAGATCACCCATATTATTGGGGTGACGGGGGAGGAGAGCGTGAATGTAGCATTCTATCAGCTGAAGGGGGTTGCTTACATCTATTACCGTCAGTAGAAGGATGGTAGAGTAGTAGGCATAGTTCCCGTGAGTTAGGATGAGTTTATGACTACCTTCTTAGATAAGTCTTCCCTAGGGAGTTGAGGGAGGAAAAGGTGGTAGAGTTTGTCAACTTGAGGCATAACAATATTACTGTTCAAGAGTACGCCATAAAGTTTATCCGATTGTCTAAATATACGCTGGAGATGGTTGCGGACGAGAGAGCTTGTATGAGCATGTTTGTGTACGGAGTGTCAAATTTGCTGGTCAACGAGTGTAGGGTCACAATGCTGAAAAATGATTTATACTTCTCACGATTAGTCATATACGCCCAGCAGATAGAGGCGAATCAGATAAAGAAAAAGGAGAGAGAGGTGAAGAGGGCCAAGACAGGAAGCTTTGGGTTCCCCCAGTAGAGGTCTAGTGGCAAACATTGTCCCCAATTTCATCAAAGGTCATCAACCGTAACACCTTCATTAGCCAGTATTCCATCCAGGCCTCAAGGTGATCGGAGGAGCAGGGAGTTAGGTTCTAGGGGACAAAGGGACATGCTGATAGAGCACACCTTCCCAGTATACAAAAAGTATGGTAAGAACCACATAGGAAAGTTCCTAATCAGATTAGATATTCACTTCGAGTGTCGAAAACTGGGGCACATGCGTAGGGAGTATCATTTGGCTAGGAAGGGAGAAAGCAAAGGCTATGCCCAGACCACCTTTTCAGCAGCAACTCCAGTAGCACGTCCTTTCCAGCAGGGTGCTTCTACAAGTGCAGCTGGTGGTCAGTGCCAAATAGGTTTTATGCACTCTCATCTCACCAGGAGCAGGAGACTTCACCAGTATGGTTAAGGGTATGTTATGAGTAGTTCATCTTGATGTATATGCATTGTTAGATCCAAAGACTACCTTATATTTTGTGACCCCTTATGTTGCTATTAGTTTTAGAGTCAGTCCCAAAATCTTATCAGAACCCTTCTCAGTCTATACTCCAGTCAGTGACTCAGTTATAGCTCGACAGATATATAGAAATTTCCCTATCACGGTCCTTCAGAAAGTCACCTCAACCGACCTAGTAGAGTTAGACATGACTGATTTCGATATTATCTTTGGTATGGATTGGTTTCATGTATGTTATGCCTTAGTCAATTGTAGAACTCGTACGGTAGATTTTTGATTTTCGAGTGAACTAGCCTGAGTGGAAAGGTAGTTCAGCAGTGCCGTAGGTCTCTTATTTTCCTACCTTAAAGCCCAAAAAATGATTTTCAAGGGGTATGTGTACCATCTAGTTCGGGTTAAGGATGATACATCCGAGGCCCTACTCTTCAGTCAGTTCCTATAGTCTGTGAGTATCAATAAGTATTTCCCGATGATCTTCCAAGAGTCCCTCTCGAGCGAAATTTGACTTTGATATCAACCTTCTCCCTAACATGCAACCTATATCTATTCCTCCTTATAGAATAGCTCCAGCTGAGCTAAAGGAGTTGAAGTAGAAAAGATCTCCTAGACAAGGGATTCATCAGGCCTAGAAAGTCTCCATGGGGTGCACCAGTTCTCTTTGTTTAAATGAAGGATGGATCTCTTCATATGTGTATCAACTACCGGCAGTTTAACAAGGTCACAATCAAGAACAGATATCCTCCCCCCAGGATTGATGACTTATTTGACCAACTTCAGGGTGCTAAGTGCTTCTCCAAGATAGACCTCAGGTCTGGATATCATCAACTCAGGGTCAGAGATAGTGACATCCTGAAGAGAGATTTTAGGACTTGGTAGAGTAACTATGAATTTGTAGTCATGTCTTTTGGACTAACGAATTCCCCTTCAGCCTTTATGGAATTGATGAATAGGGTGTTCAAGTAATATTTAGACATTCTCATATTCTCTCGGAGTGAGGAGGAGCATGCCGCTCATTTGAGGATTGTGCTACAAACTCTCAAAGATCACCAGTTGTTTGCTAAGTTTAGCAAGTGCGAGTTTTGGCTACACTCAGTTGCATTCCTAGATCATGTAGTGTCTAGTGAGGGAGTGTAGGTGGACTCTCAAAATATAGAATCAGTGAAGAATGGTCCTAGACCTATCAGTCCTACAGAGATTAGGAGCTTTTTGGGTTTAGCGGGTTACTACCGAAGATTTGTGGAGGGCTTTTCCTATATTGCAGCACCATCAACTAAGTTGACTCAGAAGAAAGCTAAGTTTCAGTGGTTTGATTCTTGTGAAAAGTATTTTCAAGAGTTGAAGACTTGACTCACTTCAGCCCTAGTTTTGATCTTGCTTGAGGGTACTGATGGTTTTGTCATGTATTGCGTTGCTTCAAGAATCAGCCTTGGGTGTCTATTGATGTAGAATGACAAAGTGATTGCATATACTTATAGATAGCTTAAGACCCATGAGAATAAATATCCGACTCATGATCACAAGTTGGCGGCGGTAGTCTTTTCCTTGAAGATTTGGAGGCATTATTTGTATAGGGTGCATGTGGATGTGTTTACGGACCACAAGAGCCTTCAGAATGTGTTCACTCATAAGGACCTAAATTTGTGACAATGGAGGTGGCTAGAGCTGTCACGCTCCACCTTGCGAGGCATGATTGCCACCTGGTGCCCTACTAGGGTCTGAACTGGCCTGACTGAACTTACGCACCTCTTGTGCATAATTAACACTAAATCTCAAATAAAGAAAACAACGGGCTATATCTCGGCTGTAAAAACAGCCCCCGACCAACAAGGCCTTATAGCCACCTATAAAAGAAAATAGCTACCCAGAACCAGGTAATAATAGGGAATCCTATGCGGGCCGACAAGACCATCATGAAGTCTAGTTATTACTATAAAATAAATCCAGCATAAACTAGGCAATGGCCAACAAGGCCACTAACTAACAGCTAAACAAGGCCCCACACGGCCAACATGCAAGCTAAAACATATATGGGCCCCACAAGACCAATAACAACTAACCACAAGGAATTAGAAACAGTCTGCAAGCCTCTAGGAGTAATATAGTGGTCGAGACAGGGCCCCGACTATCAACCTTCTAACTATGAGCTCTATAGGAAAGGAGATGGCTGCACTGCTAATCTGGCTGAAACTAGGAAGGCCCTGACCCGCGTCTATCCGCACTTGTAGGCAAGTAATGCAACGCCCCAGAAGGGCGTCAGTACAATATATACCGAATATGTAAGGCGGTAACTAAAAATAACAGAATGAATGGAAATGAAACTAAAAGTAACTAAACGAAAAGGATAGAAAGACTACCTACATAGTTGAACTTCTTACGGTCTAATCTATTAGTAACTAATGCAAAGAAAAACCTTACCTGGCCCCCATAAGCCGGATGGTACAGCCAGCATAGAATAACCCACCCAGGGCCCCCATAAGCCCTGGTGAGTACACTTCAATCTATATACTCCTAACGAGTTCATACTGAGTAATCTAGAATCTATAGACGACCTACTAGTCCCTTGGGTCTGCAAGTGAGCCCGCTCGGCCCCTGAACTATAGTTGTGTCTAAGTTCGGTGGACTCCTGATATATGATATCTGCACCCCGGGCACTAGGCTCGATAGGGGGTGTAATGTAGTGCCAATTGGCATAACAATAGTCCAACCATGGAATGAACTATATGAGGACCTTGGACCCCATCTTCGTCCCTTGCGGACGGCATACCGCTCCTTGGAGCGACGTCATCTCGCCCCTAGCGGGCATCGACATAGCTAGTAAACCTGGGGTTGGTCAGGGAAGGCTATACATGCATAATAAAACCCCAAACTAGACATGGAATACTAGTCTCAGCTAATAAAAACAGCCAGCCATAATAGATATGCTTCTGATCTTCTTACTGGGTTATAATACTAAAATAACTAACTTTCCAAAGACATTTTCCTTAACATACCTGGATCGTCGATTTCTGATTAGCTGGTGAGTCTCAATCCGCATTCAACAGTTTTTTTCTAACTGTAATCGTATTATTAGGAAAATTAGACTAGTTTGAGTACTAAATTTGGAAAAAATGATAACTTTCTATACAAATATTGACTATACTTCAACTTAACAGAACAGGGTTGAAAACGTATAATTTCTCGAGAGTTCGGAAAGGAGAAATACTTACTTGAAGCATGTGATTGTGTAGAAATTAGTTTGGAGTCATTATAACAACTTTGACTCGGCTGGATTACGATTTGCAGGGCGAATTTCACGAAACTAACTCCGTAGTAATGCTCCTTACGGCTTTAAACTTCGATACCCGAAGTTAATTGGAATTTGGACAGCGTTTGGCAGCATAAACGGAAGAATTTAACTTAAAAATGGCGTAACCTTGTTGTTGGGATGAAACATATATATATATGTATGAAACCAAATGAAGCTACTTAATATATATATACATAACCTTGGGAGGTGGACAGGGGGTCCGTGGCGCCAAAAGTCGGGTGTGCCACGGCGCCCAACGCGCCAGGGAGGGGTCCATGACACGTTGCCCCTTTGGGTAGCTAGTTAGGCCCTCTCTCTTGCAAGCTTGACTCCGCGCTAATTCGACCTTTTTCCCAAGCCCTTTCTCATATTTGTTGTACTCTAAATCTCTTAACTAACGTACGAATAGGCCGACTAATCATTAAGAACTTACTGGGTGTAACAAGAGCTTCTCAAGGACTATGAAATGAGTGTCCTTTATCATTCGAGTAAGGCCAATGTAGTGGCGGATGTACTTAGCATAATGTCCATGGAGAGTGTGTCTCATGTGGAGGATGGAAGGAATGAGTTAGCAAAGGATGTCCACGGTCTTGCTCATTTAGGGGTTTGCCTTGTTGACTCGACAGACGGTGGTGTCATTATTCAGAATGGTTCAGAATATTCATTAGTGATCGAGGTCAAGGCTAGGCAATATGAGGATCCTATTTTAGTAAAGCTAAAGAAAGCAGTTAAAAATTAGAAGGTAGAGGTATTCTCCCAAGGGGAGATGGTGTGCTTCATTATCGGGGTCATTTATATGTTTCGGGTGTCGAAGATTTGAGAGAGTGGATGTTGGATGAGGCTCTTGGATCTCGGTATTCTATCCATAGGTTCCACCAAGATGTACCGTGATTTATGGGAGGTTTGTTGATGGAATGGCACGAAAAAGGACATAGCGGAGATTGTGGCTAGGTGTACAAACTATCAACAAGTGAAAGTTGAGCATTAGAGACCTGGGGGTATGCTACAGGACATCAGTATCCTTACTTGGAAGCAGAAGTAAATCAATATGGACTTCATCACAGGGTTTCCTTGTACACGCCAATTGTACAACTTTATTTGGGTGGTTGTAGACAGGTTGACCAAAGCATCCCATTTTCTACCAATCAAAACTACCGATTCAGCTAAGGACTATGCTAGATTGTACATTCGAGATTTAGTGTAGTTTCATGGATTTCCTTTGTCCATCATTTTAGATAGAGGTACTCAGTTTACCTTACAGTTTTGGAAATTATTTAAGAAGGGACTTGGTACTCAGGTCAAGCTTAGCACAACTGTTCACTCGAAAAGAGATGGTCAGGCCGAGCGAACCATTCATACTCTCGAGGATATGTTAATAGCATGTGTGATTGACATAAAAGGTATTTGGGATAACTATTTACCTCTCATCGAGTTTTTTTATAATAACAGTTATCACTCCAGCATTCAGATGGATCCATTTGAGGCTCTCTATGGGCGGAGATGTAGATTGCATGTTGGCTGGTTCGAGGTAGGTGAGGCTACATTAATAGGGCCAGATTCAGTTCATGAGTCCATGGAGAAGGTTCAACTTACTAGATATAGTTTAAAAATAGCCCAGAGTCGACATAAATCGTATATTAATATGAGGAGGAGAGAACTTGAGTTTGAAGTTGATGATTGGATATTCTTGAAGGTGTCTCCCATGAAGGGAGTGATAAGGTTTGAAAAGAAAGGGAAGCTTAGTCCCCCATATGTTGGTCCTTATAGGATCGTGAGATGTGTTGGCAAAGTGGCCTATGAATTGGAGCTATCAGCAGAGTTAGCTTCAGTGCATCCGGTGTTCCATGTGTCCTTGTTGAGGAAATGCATCAGTGATTCGTCTCTAGTGGTTCCAATAGATAACATTGGAGATGAGGGATAGCCTTACCGAGGGATAGCCTTACCTATGAGAGGGAGGCATGAAGTTGACATCCATGGTTGATATGTTCATAAGTTAAGGAAATCAAGAAGACAGATTTAGTAAAGGCTTTATGGAGGAATCACCATCGTAGGGAGCTACGTATGGAAGCCGAAGCATATGATGGCTCGATACCCACATCTTTTCTCTCCTGACTAAGTTCACATAAGTTATCAATTCGTCTTTATTACTTTTATTTATTTCATGTCATGTTCATGCCTCTCGGCTCCTTTCATATTCTAGCATGTATGTATGATTCATGAATTCGGCCTACCATAAAATAATGAGCAATACCCACAAGATTTTAGCCTCCATTGTTCAATTTTTGGAATTTGCAGTTCATTCCTGGGCCAAGATGCTTAATCCACATTAAAGGATAAATGTTCCCAATAGGGATATTGTATACTCGAAAATTCCTAAGACTAGACTCTGATTTGAAATGATCACAGAAAGTTGGGAAATTGTCTCAATACAACCAAACCCATGAGTCGTAGGTTAATGGTACGGGTCGTAGGAAGACCCATGTTTCAGATTAGAGATTTTGTTCCCTAGACCACGAGTCTCCACTACGAGTCTTGGGAGGTGGGTAGTTCACTCAATGTCTAAGAGTCGTAGCAGCCTTGGGGTTATCAAGTTACCGATTGTACGGGTGATGGTATGGTTTGTTGTATGTTGGCCACGGGTCGCAGTAGGATTTGTGAAAATATCTGAGGATTTGATATTTTTCTTTGGTCAGTACGGGATGATACCCAAGTTATAGGAGGATTGTATGACTCATGGTATGAGTCGTGACAGCTGATATAACAGTTTTCCTATTAATTCGTTAAAGGCATTCTCATAAATCATAAGCTCCTAAGCCCTAAACTATATCATTTTATGCTCTAAAAGATGGTGTATTGAGGGAGTTTAACCTATTCTAATTTATTAAACTCCCGTTCATGCAAGCTTAGAAGTTTCCCTTTGAAGATTAAGCCTAAATCCTTCAAATTCCGTCCCAATTTCTCTTCAAATTCTTTCAAAGGCAAGTTAAAATTCAGTTTACCTAGGTATGTGGGATTATAGCAAGGAATTCCTTCACCCTCAAGTCCTTCTTCAAGAAAATTCATGATCACCTATTTCCTAATTTCCTCATTCGAAATTCTTAGGAGTGTTTGAGTTGGGTTATGAAATTCCTACGATTCTCTTATGTAAGTATAGTTGATTTGAAATTAATTTGTGATTTCCATGATCGGGTTTTAAGATTTTTCCAAGTCTTCATGAAATTATAATGCATTCTATTTCAAGAATGTCACGCCCGCCTTGGGGGGTAAGGATCGGGCACCCAGCCCTATTAGACCTGAACTGCTAGACTACTGAGCCTAAGCACATCTGGTGCCTAGCTGGCTCTAACTCTGATTCACGAAATCAACGGGCTATATAGCGGCTGTAAATACAGCCCTCCGGCTGACTAGGCCTATAGCCACCGCATAACAACAAATGTTTAACCAGAATCATTTCAATATAAGGTCATAAAATGATTACATACCATGTTAACTAGTTACTTCTGAACTAACTGGATATGGCCCCACACAACCAACATAAACAACAATACTAAATGTTTAAACATACGCACGGCCTCACACGACCGGCAAAACTAACTCTGGGAGATATATACACAATCCGCAAGCCTCAGAATGACTGACATAACGATGGTCGAGACAGGCCCCTACCTACCCGTACTATACAACAAAAGAAAATGATATAAACCTCTAAATATCAAGCCTGGATGACAGGAGCCGATGACTCTACGTCGGGCTAGGATCACGAGGGATCGCCTCGTCTATAGGTACCGCAGTAAATAATGCAAATACTTCCCAACGGCGCGTACCATCAAAATGCTAAGTATGCAAAGCAAACTGAACATAACTGAATATAAGCAATATAACTAGAAATTCTGAAAAGTAGAAAGTATCTGAAACAGTCTGGACTGATGAACTTCAAACAAGCGATCTGTACCTAGAGAGTAAGGTAGGAGCATACCTGTCAGCCATGGCGACTGCCTACTCAAATATTAGATATCAAGTATATACATATATATAACAAACAAGGACCTATACCAGCCCCCATAAGCCGGAAGGTGCCAACCAACACACAATCTATATACCCCTACCCGGGTCAAAACCATCCAAAATAAATCACCCACTCGCCACACACTTAATTCCTCTACTGCCCTTGTTCTGGGTGAAATGGCTATGGCCTCTCGACTATAACCGTGTCTCGAGTCCTGAGGACTCACCAAACCGTAATTCCGTATTCGTAATCTCGCCCGGGGCACAAGCGCACAACAAGCTTATACTACTATGCTGATCGACTCGATATGGGGAACGCTGCATCCCATCTTCATCCTACACGGACGGCATGCTACCTCTTGAAGTGACGTATCCCCACCCTCTCGCGGGCGAGTCGACACAGCTTATTAACCTGGGGGCGGCGAGGACGCTCAAGGGTGCTTCCTCATAGCACAAATGTGCCTCAACAAACAATAATCACGTGAGTAGAAAGCATGTTTGATCCGAAATACAATCCGTAAGCCTCATTTCTATTCGAACCTTCGCATTAAACCAATTTCATACCGAGCTATACTGTATCTAAGATATTATCTCGACTGGGTTCGATATTGCTTTACTAACTTTCATTCTGAAATATATATCATAATATTATAAAAACATGCTTGCTAGATTCATACTGACTCATTCTCACTTCGAATTCTTTCTTCTATAGTTCACGCTTTTTTGCTATAATCGGATTACTAACTTGCTGAAAGAATTAGTTTTACATACCTTCGCTTCGGATTTCCCAACCAACTGGCGTAGCTCGATCAGTACTTCTGCTATTTCTCCCAACCGCATTCATACATATATCAATTAGAACTAAATACGCTAATATCTCCGGAAGAAAATATCACTTTTCAATATATATATAGCTCAACCTCCTGCTTATTTAAAACGGTCGAAAACTCGCTATTTCTCGAAAGTCCAGAAGGAAAAATACTCACTTTAGGACTAGGAGTATATTGACAGCCTAATTTGGAGCAATTCCACTACCTTAGCTCGGTAGCACGACGATTCATCGACCCGAATTTCACGAAACTAAATCCGTAGGGAATGCTCCTTGTCGCTAATACCGTATCTAGAGTTAATTTGAGTTTGGACCGTGTTTATCGGCGTAATCGGACGAATATTACCCAAGGAACCTTCTGTTTCTCTCGTGTTCTGGAAATAAATGATAAAATGAGGTTAAAAACCGAAGTTGGAGGCTTTATACTTGTTGCACTCACTCCGTGACACGCCGTGTATCGCGGAGAAATTCGTGACACTGGGCCATCGTGGGAGGGGGTCCGCCAGCCTCCTCTTGCAATGGTTCGACGTGTCACTTATCCGATCTTTCCCTCGCCTTTTCCTAGCATGTATGTCATTCAAAACTCTTAACAAATATGCGAATAGGCCATCTACATGTTAAAAATTTACGAGGTGTACCGAATGATTATGGATCTTTAGGGCGAAATTCCTTTCTTATGAAATTCTATGATTCTATTATGATCTCAATTCTCATAAGCCCTAATTGTGATGTGATTTTGCAAGTACTCATGAATTTTATGAATTTTCAAGTAATGGAGATGTTCTCAAGTAATAATGATTTTAATTGTTATCAAGTTTATGTTTATGGCTGACTTAAGGGTCTTCTTTCATGGCTAGCTCACGTATCTCAAGCATGTTCACGTATATCATGATTTAAACTATGTATGATTTCTAACATATTTTGCGATCTCATGTGCATGTTTATGGAGTAGGCCTAGCGTTTAGATAATTAAACAACTAAAAACTTTATATGTAAAATTAACTAAAGTCTGTTTCAAACTTGCTCTTACTTCAGCTGAGATGAAAATCTAGGAAATGGCACTTCTTTTCCTTCAAGTTGAGTTTTCAAGGCGTGATTACACTATAACTATTCTTCGTATGATTGCTAGTTGCAAGTTACTATCTCATTCCTTGCCACTCTCCCGAGTATCCAAGAGCTATCTCTTGAATCTTAACACCTATATCCCTATGGTCACAGGAGAAACATGAAAGAATATTATGCCTAATTGTATTTCAACTAAATAGGGTTGAAGGGTATATCCCTATCCTCAACAACAACTTGTATCCTCTCAAAGATTAGGTTTAAGGGTCTTTGAATTCTATTTTATATTTACTCTAACCCTTTGGCTGTTTACCAAGTTCAACCAAAAGCCAACAAATCTACTTCTACAAGGTGATCAGTCTAGTAAATAAGCAATTGTAACAAGTAAATATAAACAACCATTAAAGAAGAATCAGTACAGCAACCGCTTCTTCAAACTTCAATCATCCACCATGGCAAACCCTAGAGTATGAGTTTAAATACACTACAGAAAAGTGTAAAAACAAAGACTTAATCATCATCATTCAAAGTAACATGATAAAGAAGAGAAGAAACCTAAGTAGAAACTTGTATCTCCTTCCAAGTTGTGCCATAACACTTCACAAATGAAATACGTAAATGTAAAAGTTATCTAAAGATTACAACAAATGACTCAGAGGCTATATTTATAGTTGAGCCTTGAAATGACACTTGGCCTCAAGTACTTGGCTTTAAATTAGAAAATTCTTTCCTGGAATAGGCCTGGTGCGTCGCCCCCTCTATAGCCCGGGTTGCACTCAAGTTTCTCCGGCTCACCCGGGTGCCCACCCATTCATAGCACCAAGGAGTTATCCAACCAATACTTCTCATCATCCGGCTGCCCTGTGCCACCATAGCCCTGAGTGTGAGTAAAATTTCTTTTCTTTAGAACCCCTTGCACCCATCCCCATCAATAGAACCAGATTTTGGGAAATTTCTCTAAGTCCGATGCTTCTCGCTCTACACCATCCATCTAGCCAAGGTGTTGAATGAATTAGTCTCTGAGGCTTGGACCAGCACTCCTGGCGCCATCCATAGTCCCATCTTCGGATGCACAATTCTATGAAGTTTGGGGGACCTGGTGCCCGGCGCCACCATAGCCCCAGGTCCTTTTTCTCACACTCTCAAATCTTCACACCTTGGACTAATTTGGTCCTTTTTCCTGGTTTCCTTCTTAAAACAACTAAAATCATTTGTTAGCTTAATAAAACACACAAAGACATGAATTATGCATTTTATATGATTATGAACTCAAACCAAGGTAAAAGATGGGCCAAAACATGTCAAATGAATATAGAATACGCCCAACATCACTACCCCACACTTAAACCATTGTTCATCCTCCAACAATTCTTAGTTACATACATAAACTCATCTTTACTACTACATTTGGTACCTCTACAAATCCACATTCAAATGGCTAGCATAGTATATAAGATGTAAGTGGTTCATCAAGATACATCAATTCACACCAAGCACAATTTTGAGCTCACAATCAAGACTACACAATTCTAAAATTGACCCATTTTTCTTTTCCAAACATGGAAACATGATCAAGAATGGAATAGAAAATAGTACACCGACTAAGACATCTTGTGCCCCTCACTTTTAGTGATACCTCTCTCGCATTATCAATGCAAACATATGAAACACGAAAGTAAGGAACTCACGTCTCACAAATGATGTAATGCACATATGTCACATACCATAATCTTGTGCTTCATGTACATTTTTACTACTTGGTTATTTTAAAAGATTCGAATCCCAAGGACTTTGTTTGGTTGTAATGTCGTATAATGGATGGGTAGGAATGATATTATTTTATAGTAACTACCACCCAAAGCACTTTTAAGGCATTTTTCATTTTTTTTCTTGTCCACCACCTTTTTCTTGTTTGTTCACCCTTCAGCTAACTCACCCTTTTTCTTTTCTTCTAATGTCCCTTTTTCACTACTTGACTGTTAGTCTCTAGTTATAGAATCAATAAGGATTTTTCAATAAAGCTCTATCTTCATTGTTCCGTGGCGCAAACAACACAAGTTTTTTGGGCACTTCTTCTTCCTATTTTTTCTCCTCTTATTGCAGCTTTACTTTCCTTTAACATCATACTTTGCGGGACCTTTTAAAGTCTAAAATGCTCAAGAATACTTTTAAACAATAAGTATGAGGTCTCACAAAAATAGAATTAAGCTACTTGCATGGCTAATACAAAAATAAGGCTTAAGGCTCAAAAGGGGTTAACTAGGGATAATATGTCAGGAAGGTAAAACAAACATGGGAAAGATATGGATTTTTCAAAGAAATGCCTTGATCATTTCCTAACTCTATAAAAACTAGCTATCCCATTTAAAATAAGGCAAGTTCTAGATACCACAATATGTGAAAACAAGACAATTTCACTCATCTCTATGGCAATCAAGAATTCCAGCGCTTCCTATAACTACACATTCACACAATCATATTGAATGACATTTTTTCATTCTTAAGCTCTTAAAGTCATCTTGAGTCAAATTAAAGAGATATATGTCTCTCATGGATTCCTCACTTATGCATTCAAAATGACCACTCTACTGACTCTAGCATAATCGTTAAGTAGAATGTCAACAAGCACACAAAGTGAATGGCCTAAAACCAAAAATGTGACTAATTTTCCTTAAGGCGGTCATCATCCATCTATCATCGATAAGGGTCACTATGTCTTTATATGTATATAAAAATAAAACTACTCCTAAAATGAAAATTTTGTCTGGTTCAAAGGTCCCCCTTCAGAAAAAGAACCGAGGCCATATGAAAAACCGAAGGGTGGATGAGACATGCCATTTACAAAAAATTTCAATGAAAATTTCTAGCACGCTCACCCTTAACCTCAAAATTTTATGAGATATCCCTCATCCCACACTCCTGTAATTGTTTTATCCTTAGAGCATCTATGAATTAAAAATCAGATATGGGTGAGAAATACCCCGAGACCCTCTAGGGCCTAGCTAGTAGCATGACTTCTTGGATTCAAGGGGGTGCACGACCCCATACTTAAGATCAGCCAATGCCCTCAACCTGATTCAAGGTACTCAGATTTCTCTGCAAAGAAAATCAATAGTGACACTATGTAAAAATATAAGACAGTTATATTTTAAGACTTCGATTGCCTCCCAACAAGCGTATGATTTATCTCAAAAGAAGATGCAAGACCCTCATAATTATTTTTAAAGAAAATGATGTCTTTTTCTTTACCAAAGTTATCTCATAATATGTTATTATACCTCAAAATCCCAAAGATTAGACTTGAAATTGAAATGAAGAAAACAAGATTTTTACACCAGTCACGTAACGAGTCATCCCGTGACCCTTAGTAGACTACGAGTCGTGAAGTGACTCGTGGTGAGGTGGCACAACTTAAATTGGAAATTTTTATAGTTTGAGTCCTTATGTGAACATGACCACGAGTCGTGGTCAGTACCCATAACTCATTGAGTCAGTTGTGGTCAAGAGGTAATGAAAGGTGAAGGTTGAGTTAGCAATGTTCCCTATGGTTGGACACCATTAGTCGTGGCCGACACCACGATTCTTAGGTGAGTCGGTCAGCATTTGGTGAATGACTTGACATTTTGGCAGTGGAGGTAATGAGTAGTGACCACGAATCGTGTCACTAGTAATGAGTCGATGGTCTCGGGGACCCCTCGAGAAAAAGTGGCAAGTGGACTTCATGACAAGAAATTAATTAATTGTTTTCCTAGCAACTAATCGTCCGAACCTCATGAGTGATTGAAAGGTAATGTTATTTTCTGGGAATTTATGAGGCTTATATGTAATTCCTATGATCCTAAGACCTAAACTACGCTTTAAGACAGGAATAAATACTTTAAGAGGGTAAGTTCATTCTAGTCTTCCTATTCATGCATGCAAACTTGGAGGAGCCAGAGAAGCAGATCAAGTTCACCTTCAAGTTTTTCTTCGATTCTTCTTGGGAAATGTATGGTTTTATAATCTGATTAACTCAGGTATGTTTGGTCATGAATGAGTGAATTTGTTCACACCCATGCCCAATCTCTAATTCAAGGAAATCTCTATTGATAATTTTATGTGGTTTTATCTCACCTCCTATGAAATCCCTATGATCTATCTATGGATTGATCCTTCATGTATAAATTTATTCTATGAATCATAGCAGATTTTTCAACTATTTTTATTATAAACTTGCTGGATTTAATCATTATCAGTTATCTTGTCTTTTTAGTTTCTGTGACTGTTAGGTTTAGTTGAAGCTTGCCCACCAAACCCCTCGATATGTTAGAGGCTTTAGACTATATGTAGTAATCAACTTTGTCAGCGTGGCGCAGTGAATCCCGGTTCCGATGTCATGTTATGAATAGGTCTTTATTATTTTATTATGTTAAGTCATCCACTTTATTGGATTGAGATAGATGTATGTTCATGCCATGGGTCAACTTGGAGTCCCTCGGGGCTCCTGTCCCGTGCTCCCGATCCTGCGGCCTATGTTTGGGTCGTGACAAACTTGATATCAGAGGAAATAGATTTTGAAGTGTCCTAGAATGTCTGAAAGCCACGTTAAGTAGATCTTTTCATGGGTGTGAAGCGCCACACTTACAGAAGAGGCTACAAAGATTATAGAAAATGCTCCCTTCTCTCATAATCTTTGTCATGTAGTGAAATATGTCTCTGTCCTTCTATCTCATATGATTGCAATTGCAGAACAATGCCTCCCTGCAGAGTTAATGACAGGAGAAATGGGAATGGGAATGGTATTAATGATTGCAAATGAGACGGGCACGAACAAGCTTCACTTCAAATTTCCATGAGCACCATGTGTTCCTGGGAGCCGGCTGCCTGGCGGTGGAATGCGGAATATCCAGATGCTAGCACATGCCTTAACTACCCAAGTTAACCAGCAAGCGATAGTGACATGCGTCCTAGAACAGGAATGCAATGAGCGAGGGATAGAGACTTTTTGAGGATGAACCCCTCCCTGAGTTCCTTGGACCGAAGGTGGATAAGGATCCACACGATTCATTAAAGAGATTTTTACATTTCACCCATATTATGGGGGTGATTGGGAGGAGGAGCAGCTAATACACCTCTCATATTAGTTGAAGGGGTCGCACACATTTGGTTCAAATAGTGGAAGGAGGGTAGGGCGGCCGAGTAGGCCCCATCGCTTGGGACGAGTTCCACGTTGCTTTTCTTGATCGGTTCTTCCCTCGGAAGATGAGGGAGTTGAGAGCGACCGAGTTTGTGAATCTCAAGTAGGGAAAGATGATGGTTTTGGAGTATGCCTTGGAGTTCACATCTGTCCGTGTATGCACCCGAGCAGGATCGTAGAGTTCCTGGCAGGGAGCAGTGTTCAGACACGAGATAAAGCGCATCCTTAGTCAGGTATTGCTAGACCGTGATGCTTCTCCAGGATATTGGCTTTTCTAGGATTGTCCTGTACGGCTAGCATATGGAGGTGGTACAAATGAGTGAGTGGGAGAGGGAGGCCAAGAGTGGCCAGATTCATATCATCTTGATTCTTAACCGAGGACTAGTGGGCACCCCATCAACAGTCCCACCATAGATCTTTAGCTCCAGCAACATCATCACAGTCCTATCCTGACCCAGGCAAGATTAAAAAGAGGAAAACAGGTTTGTGCCAGAGAAACATTTGCAGATCTACCATGCCTGTAAGAAGTGCCAAGAACTACACTGTGAGGGTGTCTAGTTGGTTTAGACACTTATTTCAGGTGTGGAAAACCCGGCACAGGCATGGTGACTCACCCAGCTTTCTTTAGCAAGCAGGTTCACCAGCCATGCCCCACTCAGCAGGGGGCCTCTTCATCACTGGAGGTGGCAGATGGCGAAATGGGATTCATGCCCACACCCCGCCAAGAGCAGAAGTCTCCTGACGTGAAGTCGATGGTATGTTATGAGTTTTCCACTCTTGATGTATATGCTTTGTTAGATCCAGGATACTCTTTTGCATTGACTCCTTATGTGGCTAGTACTTTCGGTGTCGGTTCAAATCTGTCGAACCCTTCGCCCTCTACTCCGATAGGCATTCATTTCAGCCAGATTATATATAGAAGCTGCCTGGGTCAAAACTTCAGAAAGTCACCTCAGCAAATTTAGGTAGAGTTGGCTTTCAGGACTCACATATTGATGTTATCCTCTGGGCATGGACTGCTATTTCACATTATTTCTCGCTAATTATAGAACTTGTTATGTAGAGCTAGATTTTCAGTGATCCAAATATGGAATTGAAAGGTAGTTGAGCTGCCTCCTCTGTAGGTATTTATTTTCTCACCTTGGCCAGAAAGATCTGTAAGGTTTGTACTATCTAGTTGGGGTTAAGGAAGCTTAAGGTCCAGAGACCATCAAGAGAAGCCGCCCAAGAGTATGTGAGACCAAGTCTTCAGAGGACTAATGGGAATCCCACCCGAGCGGGAGATTTTGGTATTGACCTTATTCCTCAATACGTAACAGAGATTCTTTTCTCCATAGAATTATTCAACTGATGGTGTTGTTAAAGGGCAGTTTGTTAATCTTCTGATAAGGGATTCCTCAAACCGAGCAAATCCCTGCATGGCACCCGCCTCTTTTGTCCAAAAGTGTGATAGTCTTCTTTTGTATGGTGTATTGATTATCACTGAACAAGGTCATCAATAACAGGCATACTTTCCCAGATCATCTAGATGATTTGTTCAACCAGCTTAAGGTGCTAAGTCTTTTTCAAGATAGATCTCATATCCTGTGCACTACTCACTTTAGTTGGGAGAGTGACATCCCGAAAACAAGCCTTCGTGGACTCGGTATGGTCATTATGAATTGTAGTTATGTCTTTGGACTAACGAATGTCTGCAGCTTTTATGGACTTGATGAATAGGCTTTTCAAGCCATACTGGATATGTTCAAGATCTGTTTATTGATGATTTTATATACTGAGCTGAGAGGAGCATGTGCCGCTCATTTGAGGGTGGTACTATAGACTCGAAGGATCACTAACAGTGCCAAATTCAAATAAGTGAGATTTGGTTCAACTCAGTGGCATTTTTGGGCCATGTGGTGTCTAGTGAGGGTGTGCAGCTAGACTCTCAAAAGATCAAAGCGGTAAAGAATTGACTCAGCCTGCAACTCCTTCAGATATTAGAAGCTTGTTATTATTGGCACATTGGAAAAAAAGTTTGTTGAGGTTTTCATCAATTTGGAAGTGCCATTGATCAAATTGACCAAATAAAAATATTGGTATCGGATGCTTGTGAAAGGAGCTTTCAAAAAGGGGGTTGTAGAAGACTTGACTTACCTCAATACAACAGTGGTATTAATCCTACCGAGGGCAATTGATCGACGGTGGTGTATTGCGATGATTCTAGGATCTGCCTTGGCTGTGTATTGATGCAAAGATGGTAATTTATATAGCATATGCTTCTAGGCACTCGAAGGTTCATAAGAATTACTTCACCCATGATCTTGAATTGGAAAAAGTGTGGCATTTTTTCATTGAAGATTTGGAGACACTATTTGAATGGGGTCCATGTAGGTGTGTTTACGACCAAGAGTTCTACAATGATGCAGCTTACCCAAAAGATCTAAATCCCACAAAAGGAGGTGGTTGGAGCTACTCGGTAAGATTATGATGAGGGTTTTACCATCCGAGTAAGGCCAATGTGGTAGACACTTAGTACACTCTCTATGGAGAGGCCCCATGTAGATTTAGGGAAAGAAGGAGTTGGTGAAGGATGTGCATTGACTTGCACGGTGGGGAGTTCGTTTGGTTGACTCGATCGGTGGTGGTGTTATAGTTCGTAAACGGGTTAGAATCATCCTTGGTGACTGATATGTAAGCTAGACAAGACTGAGGACCCTATTTTTTGGTAAAGTTAAAGAAGTCGCTCGCATTCAGAAGGTAGAGTTCTTATCCAAAAAGGAGATGGTGTGCCTCGATATCAAGGTCACTTGTAGCTCTACGACATCGAGAATCAGATGTTGAATGAGGCTCACGGTTCAAGATATTCAATACATCCAGGTGCCACCAAGATGTACCGGGACCAGTGGATGTCTATTGGCGGAATGGCATAAAGAAGGACATCGCAGAATTTGTAGCTAAATGTCAGAATTGTTAGCAAGTCAAAGTTGAGCACCAAAGACCGGAGGCTGTTCTTCAAGACACGTATCCCTACTTGGAAGTGGGAGGAAATCAATATGGACTTATCACAGGGTTGCCTGCACTCATTGGACAGTATGACTCCATTTGGGTGTCACATAGTAGACCAAAGCCGCTTCGGCTTTCTATCAGCCAAACCACCGATTCAGCAGAGGATTATGCCAAATTGTACATTCGAGAGCTAGTTCGCTGCATGGAGGCCTTTGTTCTTCATATTTGATGAGGTAAACATTTTACCTCTCAGTTTTGGAGATCGTTTCAAAAAGGACTTGGTACTAGTCAAGCTCAATACAGCATTTCATACGCAAATCGATGGCCATGCGGAGTGGACTATTCGACTCGGAGACATGTTGATATCTGTGTGATTGATTTCATGGTAGTTGGGATGATCATTTGCCTTCATTGTTTCTATGACATAACAACAACTACCATTCCATCATTCAGGGTGGTTCCGTTTGAGGCTCTCTATGTGCGGAGATGTAGATCCATTTTTGGTTGGTTTGAAGTCGGTGAAGCTGCGATTATAGGACCTGGGATTTGCACCACAAGGCCATGGAGAAAGTTCACCATACTGGGACAAAGCTGAAAACAGCTCAAAGTTACAAAGTCCTATGCTGATGTGAAAAGGAGGAACATGAGTTCGAAGGTGATGACCGGTGTTTCTAAAGGTTTCAATGAAGGGAGTGATGAGGTTTCAAAAGAAAGGAAAACTTCAAATTCCCATTATGCTGGTCCCACGCACTTTGAAGCGGGTTGAAAGGTGGCATATGAATTGGAGTTGCCCTAAAAACAGCTTCCCATTCATCCTATTTTCATGTATCGATCTTAAAGAAGTGTTTGAGGATCCAGCCCTAGTTTTTCTAGTGAGTGTAGGTGAGAAAGACAAATTTAGTTATGAGGAAGTTCGTGAAATACTAGACTGTCGTGTTTGAAGGCTAAGAAATAAGGAAGTAGCTTCAGTTAAAGTTTTATGAGGAATCATCAAGCTGAGGGAGCTACGTGGGAAGAAAAAAGCAGATATGATGGCTAGACACCCACGTTTATTCCTTACCAGCTTAGTTCCATCCTTGAGGCATCGCCGCCCTAAAACCTATTCAAGCCATCTTCACCATGTGCCCCAGCTTCTTTCATGTATATATATATATATATATATATATATATATATATATATATATATATGTATGATTCATGAACTCAGTTCAACCATGTAGTTTGAACTGAGCGTTACTATTCCACACAACTATATGATTATATTTTGAATAAGGCGATTGTATTTCGCCTTTCTATATGATTTTCAATATTCAAGGATGAATGTTCCCAAGAGGGAGATATTGTTATACCCCAAAAGCCCAAAGATCAGACACGATATTTGAAATGGAAAAATAGTATTTTCCGCACTAGCGCACAAAACGAGTCATCCCGTGGACTGGTGGGTTATACCACGAGCCGTGAAGTGACTCATGGTGAGGTGCACGGCTTAAGTTGAAAATTTGAGTTTGGAGTCTCCATGGACATGACCGTGAGTCTTGGTCAAGAGATAATGAAAGGTGAAGGTTTGTTGGTCGTCCTCACGCCGGTTGGATTTGAGTCGCACTGCACACCACGATTCGCTGTGGAGTAGTGGTCGCGATTTAGTGAATGACACTTTGGACATTATAGCAGTGGAGGTAACGAGTGGTGACCACGGGGTCATGGTCACCAGTAATGAGTCATTAGTTCCCTCGTGGGGACTTCTCAAGTAAAAGTGACAGGACTTCAATGACACTAGAGGATGACTCGCTTTCCCCCGGCAATGACTCCGTCCACCTCGTGGGGACTACTACCGCTATTTTCGTTATGAATTTAGTAAGGGACTTGTCATAATCTATGATCCTAAAGCCTAAACTACGTCATTTTAAGCTATGAATAATGAGTTTTAAGAGGGGTAAGTTCATTCTAGGTTATTCCTATTCATGCATGCAAACTTAAGGGAGGTGACTGTTCAATTCCTTTAAGTTTTTCTTCAAATATTCATTGGACAATTAAGGGAGTTGTAGAATCTGATTCTCTCAGGTATGTAGGATTACAAATGGGTGATTTGCTCACACCCATGCCCAAACACTCTCTAATTCATGAAATTCTATTGATAATTTTATGGGGTTTTATCTCCAATTTTGAAATCCTTATGATCTATCTATGGACAACTTCATGTATCAATTTATATTCTTATGAATCATGGGCAGATTTGAAATATTTCAATTATAAACTTAGGGATTTAAATTTCACAAAACTATGCCCAATTATGCATGTTTTATGGA
This sequence comes from Datura stramonium, assembly GCA_018107945.1. Classification (NCBI taxonomy): domain Eukaryota; kingdom Viridiplantae; phylum Streptophyta; class Magnoliopsida; order Solanales; family Solanaceae; genus Datura; species Datura stramonium. The sequence continues at coordinate 23,023 of JACEIK010004024.1, forward strand.
AGTTCATGTTATGATTCTACTTGATGTTGATGTTCACAACTCATTGTAGATTTACGACTTATGGTATGATTTCTCTGAAATGCTCATGAATCTCAGAATACCAAGTATATACATGTTTTGCAAGTATGCATGGACCTCATGATATATGCTTTATGATTATGGCCGACCCATGGCCCTACTTTCATGGCTAGTTCATGTATTTCAAGCATGCTTATGATTAATATTATCTTAACTAGCCTATTAATCTCATGTATATTATCCTATGAACACTATATATGTTTTGAGAGTAGTATTTAACACCGAGTAGACCCGGGGTCTAAGCATACCCCGAGTCTTAGAACTACATGCCAACTTAGCCACAATGGGATCTCCATGCTATTGTCCCTTTGCCCAAATGGGCCCTCTGTTTTGATATCACACCTCTTTCATGGTTCTACCCTTGGCAAGGTAATGAACACCACTCGATTAAGGGTTTATAGGTCGGGTCTATGTGTGCTCATTTGGGATATGTCGGTTATAAGAATATCCCATTGTTCATCATAACTTATGTATGATTATGATTATATACTTTGGCTCAAGTCATGTTTAATAAAGCTTTCTCTGGGAGGTGGATGATTATAAATGATTTATGAATGCTTTGAAAACTTTGAGCCCTATGTTGCATTATGATATTTATCATGTTGTCCTACTCTTATGAACTTTTATGTATTTAAATGTCCATTTTATTTACTCATATTCAGTACATTCCACGTGACTGACCACATACTCTATGCCGCATCGTTTCATGATACAGCCCATCTTAGATTCAGCCTCGTCACTACCCAGTTCTTTGGAGTTAGATTGTGCTTTAGTGGTGAGTCCTCATCACTCGAGGACTACTCATTATCAGTTATCTTGTATTTTCAGTTTTCAAATTTGTCATTGGGGCGCTTGGTCCCATCACCCCATCGATATGTGTACAGGTTTTCGCATCATACGTAGAATCGGTTGTCATGTATGAAGTGAATCCCGCTTCTGATTTCATGTTATGAGTAGGCTTCCATTATGTTTATTATGTTAGGTTTTCTGCTTTATTGGATTGAGATAGATATATGTTACATTGTCATGGGTCGACTTGGAGTCTCGAGGCTCCTTGTCCCATGTCTCGATTCGGGCCTATATTTGGGTGGTGACATAATAGTGCTTCAAATTTTTCCATTAACCAAGCACTGTTTCTATTAGACCCCAAGGGATTTCTAACCTCTGCACCATGTGCATTCACATTCACAATCTCAAATAGGCTCCACCCACTTCGATCTCAACTTTCCCCCAAAGCTTCAACCTCGAGCCGTATAATAAGACCAACCGCCCCCGTTTAAATTCACGAGGTGGGATACGCTCTATCATGTAACTCTCTTAGTCCGCTCCTTGTACATTTTTTATTTTTCGTATGCACTAAAGTGGAATTCATCAAGCTCATGTAGTTGCAGCAACCTTTTCTCTCCAAATGCTTTCCATATCCTTATTGAACTTTGTATGGCACATTATGCTAGGCTTTCTAGATCTACTGCAAATGACATGCTTTCCCTAAAACTAACCTCTATGGTGAAGTACCAATAGGAATTTTAGTGCTGTCTGATAATCCCATAGTGCATCATCCAACCCTAGACAACCTTTTCCGTTTATGCTCATAGCTCTATCAAGAATTCTCTTTTGATTTCTAGATTTTACACTTCTATCTATCCACCGTCTACGGGTGATAGTTGTTGCTACCTTTGCTTCACATTATACTTAGCGAGCAGATTATTAAAGAGTCGGTTACAGAAGTGCGTAGCTTCATCGCTTAATGATGTCTCCGGTACCAAAATTGGTGAATGTATTCTTTTAAGAAAATGGGTTATCGCCCGTATCATTGGTAAGCAAGCAAATGTACCCACCCATTTTGACACATACTCAACCGCCACAAAATATACTTATTCCATTCGAAAGGATGAAGGGTCCCATGAAATCAATTCCCTAGCTGTCAAACACTTCCACTTCATAATTCTTTTGAGGCATTTCATTTCTTCGAAATATTCCTCGTTCTCTAACAACTGTTAAAAGATTTAGCAAACAAATATACATCATTGAACATAGGGCCAATAAAAGACAACTTAAAGGACTTTTGTTGCGGTTCTATCTCCCCTGTGGTATCCGGTACAAGGTGAAGAATGGCGGCTTCCAAATCTGGGGTACTTCTCCCTCGGGAACATATCTTTCTGACCAACTAATGGGGACTATCTTGTACATGAAGGCTTCATCCCATATGTAGAATTTGTCGTCATAAATTAGTCTCTTTTTTTTCGACTGGGGTTACATCATGTGGATACACACCACTAACTAAGAAACTTATCGTGGTCAAAATACCATGGAAGCTCCTGAATGTGTGCACAATAAATAACTGCTCATCGTGTGGAAGGTCTCAACAATGTCAGCCCATACCAATATTCTCTCCGTCCTCCACTAAGATAGATGATTTGCTACTTGGTTTTCTCGTTTCTTTCCTATCTTTGATCTCAATGTCAAATTCTTGCAGCAATAGTGTCCACCGAATGAGCTTGGCTTTAGCATCCTTCTTTGTAAACAAGTACCCGATTGCGCATGATTAGTATACGCCGCCACTTTTGTCCCCATTAGATAAGCTCGGAAATTCACCAAATGCACACCACTTCCAATAACTCATTTTTGGTCATAGTGTAATTTTTGAGTTGCATATAAGGATTTTCGCAAGGTAATTGGGCTGAAACTCTTCCCCCTATTCTTCCCCAAGAAGGCTCTATTGCAATGTCACCGCATCACATTACAATGAATGGTAATGACCAGTTTGGAGCAATGATGATTGGAGTTGTGGTCAACTTATCCTTCAATATTGAAAGCCTGCACACATTCTCTACTGTCGAACTAAAAACTTCACATCCTTCTCCAAGAGTTTTGAGTTGTATGAGATTTTCTTGCATAGTAATTGGGGCTGAAACCTCTCGCCCCTATTCTTCCCCACAAAGGCTCCTATTGTGCAAATCATTGGCATCACACATTACAATGAATGGTAATGACCAGTCTGGGCAATGATGATTGGAGTTGTGGTCAACTTATCCTCTTCAATATTGGAAAGTCAAGATACTATCGGTCAACTAAAACTTCAAATCCTTCTCCAAGAGTTTGCACATTTTTTATTTTAGAAAAGTCTTGAATGAACCCTCCTGTAAAACTCCACTATGTCCTAGAAACTGCACAACTTTCACAGTGATAGGGGGTGGTAGTTTTTAAATGGCCTCCATCTTATCCTATCAACCTTTATACCCTCCTTTGAAATTTTATTACCTGTGTATCCCTTCACATACCATGAAATGACACGCCCAATTTAGTACAAGATTGATCTCCTCACATCTGATAGTACAACATCCAAATGTTTCAAGCACTCATCGAAGTCAGTCCCATAAATTGAGAAGTCATCCATGAACATTTCCACTAATTCCCTCCACCATGTCTATAAAAATATACAGCATGCACCTCTGGAATGTACTTGGAGCATTACATGTCCAAAATGGCATCCTTGAATGCAAAGGTGTTGGAAAGGACAAGTGAAAATAGTATTTTCGGTCCTCCTGTGCGATCATGATCTAATTGTAACTTGAGTACCCATCCAAAAATAATAGTAATCATGCCCATCAAACCTGTCTAACATTTGATCCAAGAAAGGTAATGTGAAGTGGTCCTTCTCGGCAGGCTGCATTAAGCTTTCAGTACCAATACAAATCCTCCACCCTGCGATTGTTCATTTTGGTATCAATTCATCCCTCTCATTACGCACCACCATCATCCCACCTTTTTTCAGGACACACTTAATTGTGCTCACCCAATAACTATCCGAAATCGGATAGATGATGGCTGCATCTAGCCACTTTATCTCCTTCTTTACTACCTCCTTCATGATTGGGTTCAGTCTTTGCTGATGTTCAACACTCGAAGTCTAGCTCTCTCTTCTATCAATATTTATGCATGCAAAATGAACTTTATCACTTTAACGTTAGCTATTGTCCACCCAAGCACCATCACATGATGCCTCAGCACTTCCAGCAACCTGTCAACCTGTTTATCAAACAACAAAGCAGATATTATCATAGGTAGTGTGTTATCACTACCTAGAAAAGCATACTAAAATGTGCATGTAAAGGTTTTAATTCAAGAACTAGCGCTTAGCGATGGCTTCATTTTTCCAAAGTCAAAGGTTTTTCAAGTGTCGCCAAAGGATCCTCTCTGCTAACTTGGGTGCCAGGGCATCCAAAACTGCTAAGATTCAATCTTCTCTAAGCTATCACGCTATTCTTTCTCATATACTAGTGCTCTTCTAAGTGGATCTTCCTATGATAAATACTGCTCTAAGGCCTTAGTAGACATTTTCGGCTCTAGTTCCATAATTGCCTTAATCTCCTCATAACAGGGTGGCAATCATGTCACCCTAATCACATCAAAAACTACCTCTGATCATCCACAATCATTGGCATTATACCCGACATTACCTTAATGACCGTGTCTATAGTGGCCAAGAATCCTCTCACCGAAATAAGGAAATTGTTGCATCTCAGCTTCATAATCTATAATTATAAAGTCCGCTAATAGGATAAAAGGTCCCACCTTATCAAGATGTCCTCTTTTATTCCATCATTATAGGTGATGTTGCCTAAGCGCATGCAAGCGCATGTGGTCGCCAATTAATATAGATTGTTAAGTCTAGGTATCGGCACTCCATAGAGACTTGTCAATTTAACCATTATAAGATTTTCACTTTACTTTACCAATCTACGAAATAAGTAAAATGAAGATTTAATTTGAAAAATTAAACTACTAAAAATTCAAATGTAAAGAAACTAAAACCAATGCTAGCTTGATTATATTTTAAATAATGATGACACACTAGGGAAATGGCACTTGGTTGGTTTCAAGTTGAGTTATTTCGACGTAATTAATCTAGCATGATTCTTCCTACGGTTGTTAGTTGCAAGTTACTATCCCATTTTTTTCCACTATCCCTAGCATCCAAGAACTATTTTATAAACCCTAACGCCTATATCTCTATGCTCGGGCAAGAGAGAAAAATGAAACGACGGCTATGCCTACTTGTATTTCTACTAAAAGGTTGGAAGGGTATATTCCTAATCCTCAACAACAACTTCTATCTCGATCACCGATGGGTTCAAGGGTCTTTGAATTCTCATTTTCTCATTCTGTATTTATTTTTAACCCTTTCGATTCCCTTTTTCAAGTCCAATCAAAAGCCAACGGATTACATACAAGGTGATCAAGCTCATAAATAATAAATTAACATAAATAAATATAAACAACCATAATTGAAGAATCAAAATCAAGTTTAATTATTCTTTCAAACAATCAACCATCCACCATGGCGTTAAGAATTTTAGAGTACATGAGTTTAGTCACTCATAGACAAGCGGAAAGACAAATATTTAGACGCTTATCATACAAAAATATGAAGAAAAGAAGAGAAAACCTAGTTGTAAAACTTTGTCTTCCTTCTAAACAAGCTTTCATGAACAAACTACGGAAAAAAAATGAGTTATGACTGCGTCAAGAAGTCCAAAACTACTAAACAAACAACCTAAGGCCACTATTTATAGATGAGCCTTCAAATAATGCTTCTTCCTTCAAGATTTGGCTTATAATCAGCATTTTCACTCGGAATGACCTTGGCGTGTTGCCCCACCTATCTCGCCAGCGTAATTTAGTTAAATTTCAAGCGCTTTCAGCTCCTCGGGATAGGTTTGGTGCGTCGCCCTCTATCTCACCAAAGTGTTCATCAAATTTCCTCTTAGTCTGACACCTCTGCACGGGGCGCCACTCATCTTGGCCAAACTTTTGAATTGTAATTTTCTGCTTGAGGGTTGGTGCATAGAACCAGATTTAAGTTTTCTCTTTGAAGTTTGGGACTTGGTGTGGGCACCAACCATAAGACCAAACCTTTCTACCCTCAAGTCTTCATTTCTTGCACAATTTTGAGCCCATTTTACTTAGTTTCCTCGCTTCAAATCAACTCAAATCATTTGTTAGCGCATAAAACAACATATATACACGAATCTACGCATAAATTAAGGATTATGAACTCAAAACATGATCAAATATGGGTAAAAATATGGAAAATGGGCATAAAAATATGCCAACATCAATAGCAGATCGATCCGCAAGCCGCAAAGTCACTATGGTACTGCCATGGTTCACCTAATCCAAAAGTTCTGATTAGGGGATGCAGGTATCAGGATTGCTGCTTGAACCCGAGCTCACACAATGCAGAACCTACTTCCTTATTTCCAATTACCACCTGGAAGGGTGAAGCTCTGTCTTTTAGCTTTTAGGAATTTTATTTCAACCCAAGAACTGTGTGACTCCCTCCCCGAGGAGTCACAGTTTCAAACTTCGTTAACCTCCTCTTATTGGCCACACTATTCTTTAGGTACTTAGAGTACTTTGGAACTTCCTAAAATGCTCCACCAGTTGCAAGTTAACATGTACCTGTTTCAACACATCAAGAAATTTCCGGTAGGCTAAGTCCTCTCTTCGCTTTCTTAAACTCTTGTGGAAATGGGGTTGGTGGTCTGGCTATTACAACTTCTGGTTGTGTGTTACTTGACTCACCAACCTCACCCTTTGACTTCACAACTTGCTCATCATCAACTTTCTTTTCTCTGGGGATCACGCACCTAGCTCTTTACCAATTCAAAAGAGATGCGCTCACATTTTCTTTGGGGTTCTTCTGATGTTACTGAAAGTGCCCTTGCAACTGCTAGTCCGCTGCAGAGCCAATTACCCCATTTGTATCTAAAGCTCATAGATATCTCTACATCTCATTAACTACCTTGAGTTTTCTGAACCATCCACTATGTCATTGTCTCGTCAAAAGAACTACTCGCTGTTGGCCTTGAGGCTTGGATAGTTGTTCGGGGCCTTTGGAAATTTTGATTCCATCCCTATGAGAGATTGGCTACATTCCTATACCATTGGATATAAATAATACATGCAAAACCTCCACCACAACCTTGTTGTCCCACAAAATATATAGATTCGGGGCTAGTGGACAACCTGAATATGCGTGGCCTTCTCCACATTCTTCATATGATGGTGGTGGAGTCCGAACCTCGATGTACCTACTTTACTTGTCTTCCTGGTGTTGTGGTGATAATGCTCAAACTTATACTTCCTAGCAAAGTATGATGCAGACGTTATCAATAACAATCCAACAAAGAGTGTTGTGGTCGAATCCATAGGAAATAAGATAAGATCTAGACTAATGTTGTTTCTAAGCTTCTTGTTGATTATCTCCAAACGGTTTATAGAAAAATTATAAAACAAGCGTAAAAATCAAGTGTTTTTTATTAAGATTTACAATTAACTAGGATAAGTGTTCCCAGGTTCATAACTAGTTCAAGTTTACACTCGTGATCATTCCCAATGCTTACTGAGGAACTTATGGGTTCGTCCAAACGATTGGTTCATCCCTATGGATGACTATACTCAAACACTGGGTTAGGTCTCATGAGTCATTTCAAATTAACCATTATTAATATGTTTCAAATTAACTATCCTGCAACTGCAGCTCAAGTCATACAATGATCACAAAAATCATGGCTTTGCTATAATTCTCTTTTTCTAATCTCCACCTATCTAGGTTCAAGCAAGTAAAGAACTAAGGCAAGTTCAATGTTGTGCTTCATTAAGAAACATTAAAAACGAAGAGAATACAATACAAGCATTTAGTATTGGTTTCAAATCACTTTTGTGTAAACCTAGTTCATTAATCCACCATAATTCCCCAACTCTAGTTGTGGATGTTCTAGTCTCATGATTATAAGATTGCGATTAGTATTCATAGACAAACACATAATTAAATACTTACAATGATGATCGAAAGAAAACTCATCAGAAATATTAATGAACAAAATCAAGAACAATTAACAAATCCAAGTTTGATCTCCAAGAATTACTCAATATTTTGTCAAAAACTAATTAAAAACATGATAGTAATAACAATCCAATCTCTAATTTTGAACTTCTCTAACCTAAAAGAAACATAAAACATATTTATACAAACAATAAAATCCTTTTCCTAAGAAAATACGGAAATAACCAAACCGGGTGTCGACACATCCATGACTCATCATACGACTCAAGAGATCTTTTCGTCGTTCTACTCTTGCACACTTTACCTAAAGAATTGGCTAAGTGTTGGCAGCTGGTATGACTGTAACATGATCCTACCTAGGCTCAAGACAATCTAATCGTGGTTTCGCTTTAAGAACTTTGACATCGTCCTAAGTTTTCTACAAGTGTCTTGGTACACCTCATACCTTGCTCCTATGACTGTGAACAACTTGTCACATCTTGAGATCTTGCCAAGTCTTTAAGATACCCGGCTTTCCCACGGATCCAGGTATGGGTCGTAAGTAGATGCTACGATCTCAGAGGTTCCACTGCACTGTGAGACTTCAATGTGTAAATTTTATGAATTACTCCATGACCTGGCCATGCCTCGTACCATCTTGGTATGGCTCATACTAAGAGTCATACTTTGCCTTGCATTGATCCCTGTAATTCGGAAGTGCTTAGAGTAGACCCAGCTAAAAGGAAAAACTCGCTATAAGTTGGGTAAAAGTTGCAAGACATCAGAACCACGACCCATGGTAAGTAACCATGGGCCGCCGTTGGTGGTCGTGGGTTCAGGTGGTTAGGTACCAGAGGAAAACAATAAGCTGATTCAACGACCCATGGTAAGTAACCACGAGCCATCGTTTGTTGTTGTGGTAGGAAGTGGACTTGGCAGTAGGAAGGTACGATAGGTCATGCAATGAATTGCCAGGCTTGCAACGACTGGTTGTGGCTTGCAACGACCCGCTAGTACTTTCAACGACCCTTGTGGGGAGCCAGGTAAGGGAACCCAGATCTCAGTGAGAAAGGACCGATAGTATCCCGACCTGTTAAAGCGTACGACGAGCTATGGTGAGGCTCTTGGATAGAAGTTCGTAAGGATCGAGGGGAGCAATCAACGACTAGTCAACGAAATGCCAGAGCTCAGAACGATTTTCCATTATTCCAAGATATGACTGGGATAGTGCATAGGAATGGGTAGATACCACGGGTCGTAGTATCCTCCAATGACCCGACGGTTCACCCGTTGTTTGGCCCAAGGATCGCTTTTCAATGAATTTAGTAAGGGCATTTATATCATTTACTAGTCCTAAGGCTCTATACTACGTCTTTTAGGGCCTGTTTGAAGGGTTTTAGTAGGGAAAGGTTCATTCTAAGTGCATAATCCCCATGCATGCAAGCTTAAAGGCTTGAAGGAGGTGATTCAAGGCCAAATTCAAGGTTTCCTTTGGAATCGATCAGGCGCTTGAAGGGTGATAGAATTCCTCATTTCCGTGTATGTAGGGTTTTAATGGGTGTATTCCTTCCACACCCATGCCCAATTCCTATCAATTAGTTTTTAAATTATGGATAATCTAATTATGGGATTTTGACTTGACTGCATGATTTTTATATCTCTATTCATGGGTATAATTAGATTGAGTTGATATTGATGATTTACGAAGCTTGGGTGGATTCTAACTTTTTTCTCTTATAAAATTTATTTTTCTAAAATTTTTATTTATAACGCCCATGGGTGTAGAGTTCATAAAAGAGGTGATTTATGGTAAATTATGTGTGATGAAGTTGATGATGAAAAGCATGTTTCTTAAAACTACCCATGACTATGCTGATGTTTTCAAATGAAGTGATTAGATTCAAGTACGATAAAGCTTTGGGTGATGCCCGTATGATGTTTTCAAATTGTGATTTCCCCTGACATGAGCTACTACATGGTTAAGATGAAATTTTCCTTGAACTCTTCTTTTATAAATTCTAGCTTGTCGTGATGTTTTAAAGTAAAGCCTTTTATATGCGTAAATCCCAATTGATATGCATGTTATTGCCGCTTTACAAGGACAATGTTAAGTTTCATTTCACATGATGTTGGGTCTAAGCATGATTTCATTTTAAGCTTTGTCGAGACGACATTGTTGAGCTTCATCTTTATATGATGTCTAGTGTATGTATGATTTCATAATGAGCTTTGTTAGTAGACAATGTTTATCTTTGTTTCACATTTAGCGTTGAGTTTATACATGACATGTTGAGCTTCGTCACTGCACGATGTTGAGCTTCATATTTATACGACTGGTGAGAGAATTGCATGTTTCCCTGAGTATGTCTACAATCGAGCGGGCTAAGGGTCGATAACCTATGCCCCAGAATTACGCGCCAACATAGGTTGATTCTATTGCTATTATTGGGACCTCTCAGAGCTATCCCTGCCCTATTGGGCCACAAATTTGATATCGATATCATGGTAGCATCCTTAGCCCTGGCAAGGTTTTGGACGGCCTTTATTCACTTGAGTGCAATAACAGGGACCACGTGTTGGTCCATGGTATGTCGGTTAAGGAGAGTCTCTCCCGCGCTGTCTATCATTCGAATTTTCATATCCATTGCTCATGATGATTATATTATGCATGCATGTTCAAAAAGCAAGGTTTGACTCATTATTCAACTTTTGATATAAATGTTATGATTTAGCTTTGAGTCATTCGAGTCAGTCATGATGTTCTAAAGCCATGCATGATCATGTATAAGATAAGAATGATTTCATAATGAATTCTGTGATCTTCCCTTATCCTTAAAGGCTAGTATATATACATGACTTGTTTTAAAAGAATTATATTGTCTTAGCGGTTTTATTTACTTTGCATACTCAGTACATTCACGTACTGACCACATACATTCTATGCGCGATTTCAGAGGAGTAATTTTTGAAGAGTGAACGGACGGAGAAATGGAGATGGTGAAGGCCACCGAGGATGGCATGGGTCGTGGGCATAAGCAGTGTCCCACCAGTTTAGGAACCAACTACTCATGCCGAAGCCTCGAGCTTCCATCCAGATGTTTGCGTAGGCCTTGACCGCTCAGGTCAATCAGTAGGCAATTCTGCATGTTCCACAAAATGGCAGTGTAGCGACGGCTCAAATCAGGGACTTCTTGAGGATGAACCCACCGAGTTTCTTGGGTCCAGATGAAGTCCCACATGAGTTCGTGGATGAGGTTATCAAGATCACTCCAGTCATGTTGGTGGAGTAGTGTTGAGTGTATAGAGTTGGCCTCCTAATAGTTGAAAGGGGTTGCACATAGTTGGTTCCATCAGGAAGGAGAGTAGGGTCGCTGAGCAGGTTCAGTCACTTGGGAAGAGTTCCATGTTCCACTCCCGACTCGGCCTCTTCCTCAGAGATAAGGGAGTCAAGGCAACGAGTTCATAAATTTGAAGCAAGGGAGGATGACAGTATAGAGAGTTCCCTGAGTTCACCCACCTATCGAAGTATGCTCCTGAGTTAGTGGTTGACCAGAGGGCGCGAGTGAGCAGGTTTGTGCATGGGATAGCAGGTTACATGGATAAGGAATGCAAAGATTGCTACTCCATCAGGACATGGACTTTCCCCGGATGGTGTTGTACGCCCAGTAGATGGAGGCGGCACATTCGAGAGAGAGAGAGGCCAAGAGGGCCAGGACTGATGATCACAGATGTCCTCATCTTAGGTCAGGAGGTGAGCACCGCGCATACCCACCAGAGATCATCCGCCCAGCTTCATCAACCTTGGAGTGTTCCATCTGACCTAGGCAATGATCAGAGTGTCGGGCATCGTTCGAGGGGTCGGACAGCAGGCCCATAGATTTCGGTGTTCTAGCTTGTCGTGCAGATGGCCGAGGGCATGCAAAGGTTCTTAAGTGTGTTCGGTGCGTGTTTTAAAAGGGAAACCCGAACACATGCTTAGGAGATTTTCCAAAGAATAAACAGATCAGTTGGGGTTGTGGCCTGAAGCTTCTAGCTCAGCAGCCTTGAGTGCCATCTCGACCTAGGCATGATAAGAGAGGTCGGGCATCAGGCTCGAAGGATCGAGAAATAGGCCCACTTATCCAGGTGTTCTACCTTAATGCAGATGTGGCTAAGGGCATGCGTAATCTGCTTGGCAAAGGGTGCATACTTTGGGTATGGGCAACCGAACACATGCTTAGAGACTTTCCAGAAGTGAAACAAAGATCAGGTTGGGGGTTGTGGCCCAGCGCCTAGCTCAGCAGCCCCACCCCTCGTTCGACATCGGCATCTACTGCAAACTCGCGGCCGGCGAATGCATTCTATGCCCTAGCACCCGCTTAAGAGCAAGAGGTCTCCCGAACGTGGTTACTGGTATGTTACGAGTCTTTCAAGCGATGTTTGGTGCTATGTTAGATCCATGGGCCACCTTGTCCTTTTGACACCTAATGTAGCCAGTAGCTTCGTAGTCACTCCCGATGTCTTGTCGAATCTTTTCGCTTACCCTTTAGGTGACTCAGTTATAGCTAGACGGGTGTATAGAGATTGCCCAGTCTTGGTGCTCCATAAGTTCACCTCAGTAGATTTGATAAAGTTATCCATGATCGATTTCGATGTTATTCTCGACATGGATTGGTTGTATGCTTGTTACGCCCACACTGTAGACTCGGCCGCAGAGTTCGTATTTTGGTGAACCAGTCTTAGAAGGGTAGTTTAGCTGTGCCTCAGAGGTCGCTTTCCTACTCTTAAAGCTGCCAGAAGATCATTTCTAAGGGTTGCATGTATCATTTGGTTAGTGTCATGATGTTGAGTGTTAGACCCCAAATTACCCGCCCGGCCCAATAGTGTGTGAGTATCCGTAGGGTCTTTCCCGATGATTTGCTGTGTATTCCTCCCGAGCGGGAGATTGATTTTGGTATTGACCTTCTTCCCGATACGCAATCCCATATCTATTCCACTCCTACAAGATGGCTCCAACCGAGCTAAACGAGTTGAAGGATCGGCTTAAAGGATTTTCTAGGTAAGGGCTTCATTAGACCAAGCCAGCCTCCATGGGGTACACCAATTTTATTTGTTCGAAAGAAAGATGGCTCCCTTCATATGTGCATTGATTATCGACAGTTTAACAAAGTCAATGTCAAGAATAGGTACCCCTTACCCAGGATTGATGATTTGTTCACTAACTTCAGTGGCTATGGCCAAGATAGATCTCGTATCCGGGGCATCATCAGCTCAGAGTTGGGGAGGTGATATCCTGAAGACGCAACAGAAGACGGTATGTTCATTACGAGTTTGTAATTATGTCTTTTATACTAACGAATGATCCTCTCGGGCAGCCTTTTCCCCAACTGGATGAACGCGGTGTTCAAACCATATTTGGACATGTTCGTGATCGTGTTCATTGATGACATCTTAATATACTCTTGGAGCAAGGAAGAGCATGCCACTCACTTGAGAGTAGTGTCAGACCCCAAGGATCACCAATTGTATGCAAAGCTCAGAAAGTGTGAGTTTTTGGTTGGACCCGTGGCATTCTTGGGCCATGTGGTGTCTAGCAAAGGCATAAAAGTAGATTCGCAGAAAATTGTGGCTGTGAAGACTGGCTCCATACTCAGAATCCTTCGGATATTAGGAGCTTCTTGGGTTTATCTGGATATTAATGAAGGTTTTCGAGGTTTCTCATCCAACGCAAAGACCTTGACTAAGCCGACGCGTAATAGCCGTGAAGTTTCAGTGGTCGAAGGCTTGTGAGAAAAGCTTCTAGAGTTGAAGACCTCGACTACTAAAGACTAGTGTTGACCCTACCCGAGGGTACCGATTGAAGTGGCAGTGATGCTCTGTGAGTTGACTTGGATGTGTGTTGATGCAAACATGGGAAGGTGATAGCATATGCCTCTAGGTAACTGAAGGTCCATGAGAAGATTATCCAACCCATGATCTTGAGTTACTTGTGGTGTTTGCATTGAAGATATGGCGGCATTACTTGTATGGGGTCCACATGGATGTGTTTACGGACCACAAGAGCTTGCAATATGTGTTCACACAAAAGGATCTAAATCTTCTTCAAAGAAATTGGTTGGAGTTACTCAAGGACTATTACATGAGTGTCCTTTACCACCTAGGCAAGGCTAATGTGGTTGCGGATGCGCTTAGTAGGCTCTCAATGGAAAGTGTGTTCCATATAGATGAGGGGAGAAGGAATTGATGAAAGATGTTCCCCGGCTCACAAGGTCGAGTTGATTGATCGATTTGACCGATGGTGGTGTTGTTGTACATAACGAGTCAGAATCGTCCTTGGTGGTTGATGTTAAGTCCAGGCAAGATGAGAATCCAATTTTGAGGAAACTTAAGGAGGTGGTGCAGAGTCAAAAGGTGGAGGGTTTCTCCCATGGGGAGTTAGCACATATTTGGTCTGTCATGTGTCCCGCATGTTGATGATTTGAGAGCTCGTATATTACATGAGTCACATGGTACCAGATATTCTATTCATCCAGGATCCACAAAGATGTATCGGGACTTGCGATAAATCAATTGGTGGGATGGTATGAAGAAGGATATTGCAGAGTTCTTAGAAAAATGTCCAAACCGCCGCCAGTGAAAGTCGAGCATCAAAGACCCGGAGGCGCATTTCAAGATATTACCATCCCTACTTGGAATTGGGAAGAGATCAATATGGGACTCCCATTACAGGCTCACTTAACTCATAGGCAACAGTGACTTCCATTTGGGTTATCATGGACAAAGCTGACTAAGGTGGCTCATTTTTCTACCGGTCAAAACCGCCGACTCACAGAAGATTATGCCAAGTTATACATACGGGAGTTAGTTGGTTGCATGGAGTTCCTTTGTCCATCTTTTAGATAGAGCTACCTAGTTTACCTCTCAATTTTTTGAGGTCTTTTCAAAGGACTCGGGACTAAAGTCAAGCTCAGCACGGCCTTTCATCCGCAAACGGATGGTCAAGCCGAGCGAACAACTTACTCTTGAGGACATGTTATAGGGTGTGTTATGGATTTTAAAGGAAGTTGGGATGATAATTTTCCCCTCATTGAGTTTGGATTGGTATAATAGTTACCACTCTAAAGTATCCAAATGGCACTGTTCGAGGCTCTTTACGTGCGAAGGTGTAGATCTCCCATCGATGGTTTGAGGTTGCAGGAGGCATCTATGATAGGACTGACTGGGTTCATGAGGCGATGATGAAGGTTTAGTTGATAAGGGACAGGTTGAAACAGCTCATTCAACTGCTCAGAGTCATCAGAAATCGTGCTGATGTTAGAGAAGAGATATTGGAGTTTGATGGGATGACTCCGTATTTAAAAGTATCTCCCATGAAGGGAAGTCATGCGTTTGGGAAGAAAGGGAAACTTAGTCCCCACTATGTTGGTCCCTACCAGATTGTGAGAAAAGTTGTTAAGGTGGCATATGAGTTGGATTTACCAGAATTGGCTCTTCAATTCATCCGGTGTTCCCATGTATCGCTTTTGAAGAAGTGCTTGGGTGATCCAAATTCTTGGTGGTTCAGGTAGACAGCATTAGTGTAAAAGACAACCTCAGTTACGAAGAAATTCCCGTTGAAATCTTGGATCCCCAAGTTTGGAAGTTGAGGAACAAGGAAGCAGTCAGCTAAGGTATTGTGGAGAAACGCATGTTGAGAGAGCTACGTAGGAAGTCAAGCAGATATGATGGCTAAATATCCACACTTGTTCTCTACCAGTTCAGTTTCAGCTTGAGGTATCAGTTCTGCACCCAGACTCTAACTAGTTTTCATGTTTGAACTATGTACGCAAGTTTCTTTTATGTATGTGGATATGTGTATGATTGATGAACCCATTTCCGCTAAAGATAGTTTGAAATGAAGGTAGTCATTCTGTTAGTTTTCGTCTTAAACGATCAGTATATGCTTATGATAAATTGTATGTTTCTGTTTGCTGCTTGTTTGCTACATTCGAGGATGAATGTTCCCAAGGGAGAGATATTGTAATACCCTAGAAGTGCTTAGGAGTAGACTCGGGAAGCTAAAAGTAAAAAATGTTGTAAGTTGGGAAAAAGGTTTCAGGACGACAGGTACCACGACCCGTAGGCAACCACGGGCCATCGTTGGTTGTTGGTTCAGGTGGTTAGGTATCAAAGGGAAACAATGGTTGATTCCATGACTGTGGTAAGAAACCACGAAACATTGTTTCATGGTAGGAAGTGTACTTGGCAGTAGGAGGGTACGACGGGTCATGCAACGACCCGTTGTGGCTTGCAATGACCCCTTGTAGGGAGCCGTGGTAAGGGAGCCCAGATATCAGTGAGAAAGGAAGGATAGTATCTACGACCCGTTGAAGAGTACGATGAGTCGTGGTGAGGCTCGGTTCGTAGAAGTTCAAGGTTCGGGGAGCAATCAATGACTAGTTCAATGACCCTTTGGAGCCTATAACGACTCGTCGTGTTCGTCCGTGGTTTTATTTCGAGATATGACTGGTACAGCGTATAGCACGGGTAGATACCCGGGGTCGTGGTATCCTCCAACAACCTCGTTGGTCTTACCCAATGCTTGGCCCAAGATCAATTTTCAGCAAATTCAGTAAGGGCATTTCCGTCATTTCCTAGTCCTAAGGCTCTATACTACGTCATTTATGGCTCGTTTTGAAGGGTTTGAAGAAATATCTATTCTAAGTGCATACTCCCCATGCATGCAAAAGGTTGAAGGCTTGAAGGAGGTGATTCAAGGCCAAATTCAAGTTCCTTTGGAATCTGATCTTGGGAAATTGAAGGTGATAGAATTCCTCATTTCAGGTATGTAGGGTTTAATGGGTGTCTTCCTTCCTCACCCATGCCCAATTCCCAATCAATTATTGTTAAATTATGGATAATCAATTATGGGGTTTTGATCAATTGCATGATTTGTATATCTCTATTCATGGGCATGATTAGATTGAGTTGATATTGATGATTTACGAAGCTTGGACAGATTCTAACTTGTTTCTCTTATAAAATTTGTTTTTCTAAAAATTGAATCTAAAACGCCATGGGGCGAAGAATTCATAAAAAGGGATTTATGGTAAATATGTGGTGGTGATGAAAGTTTGATGATGAAAAGCATGTTTTCTAAAACTACCCAGGACTATGTTGATGTTTTCAAAATAAAGTGATTAGATTCAAGTACGATAAAGCTGGGGTGATGCCTGTATGATGTTTTCAAATTTATTTCCCCGACATGAGCTACTCACATGGTTAAGATGAAATTTTCTTTAACTCTTCTTATGAATTTAGCTTGTGGTATGTTTTAAAGTAAATCCTTTTATATGCGTAAATCCTTAATTGATATGCATGTTATTATCAAGCTTTGTCAAGGAACAATGCAGTTTCATTTCACATGTCATCTAAGCATGATTTCATTTTAAGCTTCTATTTAATGAATTGTTGAGCTTCATCTTTATATGATGTCTAGTGTATGTATGATTTCATAATGAGCTTTGTTAGTAGACAATGTTGACTTTTGTTTGGCTACGATGTTGAGTTTATACATGATTTCATGTTGAGCTGTTACTAGACGATGTTGAGCTTCGTATTATATGATGTAGCATTGCATGTTTCGGGAGAAGTGTCTACTACCGAGCGGGCTAAGGGTTGATAACCCTATGCCCCAGAATTACGCTCCAACATAGGTTGGATTCTATTATATTATTGGGACCTCCCTTGTGAGCTATCCCCCGCCCGATTGGCCCTTCAAACTCCTTGATATCGATATCATGGTAGTCCTTAGCCCCGGTAGTTTTGGACAGCTCGCCCACTTGAGTGTAATAATAGACCACGTAAGCTATATCATGGTATGTCGGTTAAGTGAGGAGTCTCCCAGTGTCTATATCATCTGAATTTGCATATCCATTGCCTATGATGGTTATCTTATGCATGCATGTTCAAAGCAAGGTTTGACTCATTATTCAGCTTTTGATATAAATGTTATGATTTAGCTTTGAGTCGTTCGAGTCAGTCAAGACAGTTCTAAAGCCATGCATGATCACGTATAAGATAAGAATGATTTCATAATGAATGTTTGTGATCTTCTTATCCTTAAAGGCTAGTATATATGTATGACTTGTTTTAAAAGAATTATATTGCTCTAGCGGTTTTACTTACCTTGCATACTCGGTACATTCCATGTACTGAACACATACCTTCTATGTTGCATTGTTTCATGATGCAGACTGTATCGCAAGTTCAGCCCCCGTTCGTAGTCGCTTATCGAGTTGCACCGGCTAGATTGGTGAGTCCTCATCTTTAGGAGTACTAGACTCTCTCAGTTACCATGGATGTATTTTTCAGTTTCAGTGTTTCTGAGCTAGTTTGGGAAGTTGGTCCCATCAGCTCGTCCAGATTAGAGGCTTATCGACTTGGACATGTATTCAGCTTAGATGTTCATTCCGTTGTTATGTTAAGTTAGACTTCCGTCGAGTTTTTACTATGTTCCCTCATGTTTATTGAATGAGTTAGTGAATTCTTATGTCATGGGTTGACTTGGGGTCTCTTGGGGTCATTCAGGGTCCCTTGTCCCGTATCTACGATTCGGGTCCATGCTCTGGTCATGACGATCCACTTTCGAGAGATTTTCCATGAGACTGGGAAAAGACTACAATCTGAGAAGGCTCGTACTGAGATCAGTACTGGGGCTGATTTTCTGCACTTTTCTACATCTTTTGCACATTTTTGCTCCAACGCTTATTTTCCCGAAACAAAGTAAAGCACCTCATATCCGTATAAATGCTACCTAAGTCCATGATATTTAGTTTGCTACCAAACCGCAAACTCACAGCACATCAGTACCCTCAACTTAAGACTTTACATGTCCTCAGATAAAGAAAAACAAAAACTAAAAAAAACAATGCTTAACTAGAAAATAAACCTAGGATACTACAGCCTAACACCAATCAAAATTTACCTATGAACTCAAACAACTTTTGACCCTTTCTCGGTAAACCAAATCAGTATATGCACATCAAGTAACCACAAATTATGATAAACGGGGATCAAGACATGTCATTCGCTTATTAATAGAGAATCGTCATTACCAATGCTTTTCATACGGACAATAGCATAATAAAACAAAAATCATGTACCCTCGCGCAAATGAAGTCCCCAACTCTCATAGATATATGAAAATATGAAATATTGACCGAATAAGTAAGACACTCACTCTCATAAAGGAAGTTTCAACTACTGCACATCAGATACCATGATAGGCCCTTATTATCTCTACTGCCTTCTGGACGGTCGCCAGATCATTATAGAGATCACGCTTGTAATGCGGGCTTTCGGGCTGGGTATATTGAATATGAAATTCTTAGTGACTAGACCCTCCTTGGCACTACATACACGTGGCTTCACTTTTCACTTATTTCACCCTTTTCATTTTTTCAATTGTCTTTCTCCATTTTTTGTGTAGTTGTAAATGGCTAAGTATTTTTAACTTTTCATTCATTTTTATTTTTTATTTTCTTTTTCAATTTTCTTTTTTTCAACTCTTTTTGTTTCTTTTTTATTATCACATTACACCTCCTATTGTTTTAACTTTTCCTTTCTTCCCTTTTTCACCTCCCCATGATCTATGCACCGATCTAGGCGTAATTGCATGCCCAAGTGATACGCAAATACCACTTGTTTATCTATCGCTATGTGCATTCTCATGTGATTTATACTAACCAACATGATTAGTGTTGTTTGTAAATAATTTGTGGCTAATATAATGTTAAAAATCGGGAATGGATTTGGAAACAAGGAGGAAAAGGTCAAGGAAGAGCAAGAGATATATGGGCTGGCGCGATGGAGCCGTGTCATGCCATCGCGGAGGAGAGCCCCCGCCTCGGGTGAATTAAATTTGGCAATTTCATGTGGAGGTTCGTACTACCTCGTGGACATGGAGGCAATGCCACACGATGCAAGTCGTGGCACGTTGAGTACAATTACCCGTAGACATCAATTTACAATGTAGGTGCGCGATAGCACCGTGGCATGTGGGCTGCTCAAGATGTGTGTCAGGCATGCCGAGGTGAAATTTCTGAGGAGTCACCCAGAGGGTCCGAGATGTACTCCCGTGGCAATGTACGAGGGAGTGTCTATGATGGCATCGTTGGTGCTGCTTGTTATTCGGGAAAATTCTCAACAAAAGATAAACAGCAATAATTTAGGTTTTATTTTAAAACATTTCCACTTGGTTGAGCAAGAACGTGGGTTACAGGCAGTTGAGTGAACGAAAATTCTAGGTTCTTCTCATCTCTTCTCTTTATCTCAATTGTTTGTATGATTTATACTTAATTGATGATGCTTAATCCACAAATGAGTGGCTAAATTCACTTCTTGTTGAGGTTAAGAACAATTGTGTTGGATTGTAATTGTTGATCATTTCAGTTTTCAGCTTTTCTTCAATGGTTGTTCTATCAATTCTTGTTCTTACTGCATTAATGTTTGGCCAATGCTAATGCATATCTAAAAAATCCAATTTTGATTTGAAAATGAAAGAAATTGGAAAGTTGTGAATTGGTAGGATATGATCTCTTCTTAGTTTGGGAAAATCGAGAATTGATTTACATTCATTATAGAAATATATATTTGAAAGTCTTATTAGTCAATTAAGGAATCGGTAATGTATTGCTAGAACATGAAATTCTTTTATCACAAAAATGTAGATTGAAGGTTCATGATTCTTAAGGTTTATAGAGTTTAAAGTTCCAATCCATAGGCAATAATTTTGACTAGCAACCGAAGGAAAGATTAACTGAATTGTATTGATAAATTACTACTCTGCATGTTCGTTTTAACCTCAGCTTGCTCATTACTATAGTTCAGTCGCACTTTATAATTTTGTCTTAGAATCTATAAATTAGGAAACTCAACCTCAAAATATTATTTATTTGGTTGTCCGCATTCTTAAAGATATAGTTCATTAACACTTAAGTTAATTAGTACCTTAGTTCAGTCCCTGTAGACTGATACTTGGCTTTACTTAAGCCACTTTACTACTTGTTTGATCACGGTACTTCATGTAGTTACCAAACACCCGAACAAGTTTTTGTCATGAAATGGGACCGAAATTGGCAGTTATTTTGTTAGTGTTAGCTTACAATTTCTATATATGCTAAAAACTTGATCTTTGCCTTTCTCTTGCACATATTGAATTTCGTTGAACACTTGCAAGAGATAAGGAGCTGGAGGATTCACAATGAGTCGGAAAGACAATTCCATTATCAAAGAAGGAAGCTCTAGAGAAGAAGCCATAGCCATAAGATAGATTAATCAAGCAACAACATAATCCACCACTTTAAGGCGTTGTTAGTGCCCGAGGAAATGGCAGCTAGGTTGATTCGCAAAGTGGCAATCCCACATGCTAACAATGTTACATCAAGTATTCGCAGACCTGAGCCAGGAGGGAGGTTTGAGCTAAACAGAACATAGTGCAATTGCGGCACACCGCCGTGGCAATGCAGTAATGTGTCTCGGGCCATCTAAGATCTCACAACAACATCTCCAAAACCTTTTTGGAGATAAGTGACACTTACACCTCATAGAGTATCATCCGATTACGTGTAAGGTCACATTTATCTCATTTTCATTATTAAATAAAGAGGCATTGAAAGATGAACCACCTAACTTTATAACCACTTGGGATGATCTTGCAAGAAAAATTTTTGATACGATTCTTTCCATCCGAAAACAGCAAGACAGAAGTCAGATTCTAAGTTTTAAACAAAGAGAAGGTGAGAATCTTTATCAAGCTTGGGAAAGGTTCAAATCTATGTTACGAGATTGTCTCTACCATCACCATCTAATGATGTGTCAGTGCATACTTACAGAGGGTTTGAACCCCACACACAAAATTTTGCTAGACTCAGCAGTCAAAGGACAAGTATTAGAAAAGACTTATGAGGAGCTGCATACTTTGTTAAATCATATTTCTGCAGGAAACTAAGAGTGGAACGCGGACTCTTCAAGAGGAGGAACAAGGAAAGCAAAGAAGAGTCTTTGAAGTGGATGGTTTTACAGTTATCGCTGCACAGAGGACGTGCTGCAAAATCAACTCAACACCACTTCAGCAGTATGAGCTGAATCAATCTCAAGCCCTAGTCAATGTAGTGCAGCAATTTGGTGTGAAGTATGCGGTAGTAAGAACATCACCAGTGTTGTAAATCCCATATTCAATGAACTTTGTTGGAATGTATAGAGAAATAATTTGGTAGTATGGCACACGCAACCTCCAAATTGGAGGAATCATCCGAATTTCTCTTGGGGTAGTAACAACCATCAAGGGCAGAGTTCGAATCGTGGTGCATAGAAACGGCAAGGGAAAGTAGAATTATCACTCACACAGAGGTGGAAACAATGCACCCTCCACCACCCATCAGCATTGGAGGAAATGTTTAAAACAATGATAGCTACCAACCAAGCTCAAATGCAGGCTGGTTATGTGAAATTGGCAGCACATTTGAAAACAACCCGTTTAGCTACAAAGGCGTTATACCATTGTACAACTACTGGTTTCAAAACACCGTGCCAAGAGGAGGGTTACTGAGTGACATCACCCGAAATCCCAAGAGAGCTGATGTAGTGATCACAAGGAGCGGGATTACAACTCAAGGAGGTGGAACCAGAAAGACCACCTTAGGCAGCCAAAGAGTATAGAGAAGATAGAACATGATGATGAGAGGGGAAGGAGAAGGGCACTAAGTAGAAAGATCACTTCAGTTCCCTCAAAGATTAAAGAAACAATGAGGAAGCCGTTTCAAAACGGCGTGGAGGTGCTTAAACAGGTACACATTAATTTACCTTTTGCTTGATGTTTACAGTGAGGCCAAATATGCAAAGTATATCAAGGACATCGAGCAACAGTGCCAGACTTTGATATGCCACAAAGGCGCTTACCAGCAGAGTGCAATTTCCCGGATACGTAACAGGCTGCTAAGAAGTCATGATCTTGGGAGGTTTACAATTCAGATCACAATTGGGGCAAAAGTGGTCTGAGCTCAACACTATGCATTGGGAGCGAGATTAACTTGATGCCGACATCGGTGTTCAAGAAGTTGGGCTACAAATTCTAGACCAACTGGCGCAATCTGCAAGAAGGAACATCTGCTGGCCAGACCATATGGCATTGTGAGGACGTGCTGGTGCAAGTGGGCCTCGGCCTTCCTGTAGATTTTATTGTCTTGATTGAATATGGAAGTCCATTATTTGGGACTTATCGTAACCGAGAGTTGATTGATGTACTAAGCATACTAATCCATGCGAGCGCATGGAAAAAGTGGAGGTATTTGATGTATATATGCCATGAAGCTCTGTGCCATCTATGAGGAGCTTAGCAATCGCAAAGAAACCAAGCAGAATTCTTTTCCAGATTGTTGGATTCCCAGATCCATCGAGAGAGAGTTGATGCGCCCATCATCGCCAGAGAGAGATGCACGGCGAGATGGTAGAAAATGTTGAATGAACCAAACAGATTCAGGGCACACTTTTCAGCCTTTAGTAAGAGGTCCCTGGAACTGATTGCTAAAACCATCTATTGAGGAAGTACTAAACTGAGTTGTTATTGCCTCCACATTTGAAATATGTCTGGAAGATGACACCTTGCTAGTCATCAGTCTCCGAAGAACTGACGGAGGCACAAAAGGAAGCATTGTGTTCTCAAGAGTAGAGGAAGAGCAAAGGGCTGTAAATGCTGATATTTGGTATCAATCCAAATTTTTTCCATACATGTGACTTTCATGGAGCATGAGCAAAGCTGATTGTATAAATATCATGAAAGAACCATGATGAAGAGCGGTAAGCTAGGAAGAAGCAATTAAGTGGCTTGATGCAGGTGTGGTCTATCCGGCTTGTATTGTGCGAATGGGTCAGCCCCATTCAATGTGTCCTAAAGATGGAAAGGAGGTCAAGACTGCGTGGTCACCACGAGAAAATGAGTTGATCCTCAACATGCTTCACAAATGGGAGGGTTTGTGAAGGACTACAGAAAGCTCAATGAGGCCATGGAAAGATCACCATCCTATCCTATTCATTGATCAGATATTAATAGATTGATGGGCAAGAATATTATTGTTTCGATGTATTCGCTATAACCAAACAGCCATAGCACCGGAGACCACAGAGAAGACTACTTTCACATGTCCTTATGGGACATATGCTTTGTGCGTGTGTATGCCATTTGGTTTATGTAATGCACCCGCCACATTCCAGAGATTCATGATAGCTGATTCTTCACTACATGGTGGAAGATTTCATTGAGGCATTTATGGATGATTTTTCCTCTTGGCACTGCTGCTACTTGTTTCCAGAATCTTGACAGTGGTGCTAGCTCGCCGTGGAAGAATCCAACCTTGTACTTCAACTAGGAGAATGTCAGCTTCTGGTCAAGGAGGGTATCTTCCTTGGCCAGTAGCGTCTTGCAAGGGTTGGAGGTCGACGCTAAGGTCGGGTTATTGAAAAGCTACCACCACCAAAGTCGCTGAAGGGTGTTCGCGCTTTTTCGACATGCAGGTTCTGTTATTTGTTCATTAAGAACTTCTCTCAAATATCTAGACCAATATGCAGGTTGCTAGAAAAGAGGTGAAGTTCGAGTTTGATGAGGAGTGTGTCAAAGCATTCGAGGAGTTGAAATAGAAATTGATAGAAGCACCTATCCTTATTTCTCCTGATTAGAACCATGAACCATATGCAGAGAGGGTCGTGGAGCTGTATTGGGCAGCGGAGGAATGGTCAGAATTTTCATTTTTATTCATTATGCAAGAAAAACACCTGACGCCGGCCTGCTAATGGTGCACAAATGGGCCGTAAAAGATATGCTAGCATTGGTGTTCGCGCTTGATAAATTCCAGTCCTATTTTGGTGGGTTTCTAGAGTAGTGGTGTATACCGATCATGCAGCGATTCGGTATCTGTTTAACAAGAAGGATGCAAATCCCGTGCCGATCAGATGATCTTGTTGTTGCAAGAGTTTGACCTAGAAATTCGGGAGAGAAAGGGGAGCGAGAATCAAGTGGCAGATCACCTATCGCGATTGGAAATCCGGTCGATTGTGAAGGAAGGTGACAAAGATCAAAGAGGAGTTCCCGCATGAGCAGCTCTTGGCAATAAGGGAAGCCGAGATCCCTTGGTATGCAGACATTGTGAATTTTCTAGTGAGTGGAGTCTATCCACCGAGGCTACGGGCCAAACAGAGAAAAAGTTGAGGCATGATTGTCGGTATTTTATTTGGGATGAGCTGGTACTTGTTTAAGCAGGACCGGATCAGTGATGAGAAGATGCATCCCGAGATCCGTGACAGGTGGTTTTGAGGAGTTGTCACTCTTCATTGCATGGAGGGCACCACGGGAGGCGAGCGGATGGGCCGCACAAGGTGCTGGCAAATGTGTTTCTTTGGCCTACACTATTTAGAGACTCTTATGGCATACATAAAATGTGTGATAGATGTCAAAGACAGGCACAATTGGTAGAAGGCAAGAGATGCCGCAGCATATACTAGAAATGGAGATCTTTGATGTATGGGGTATAGATTTCATGGGCCCGTTCCCCCCGTCATTTGGTAATCGTTACATCTTGGTGGCCGTTGATTATGTATCAAAGTGCTGGAAGCAACAAACTTTCCTGTGACAACAAGGTGGTAACAAAATTTGTGAAAAAGCACATTTTCACCAGGTTCGGGACACCCCGAAACCATTATCGATGGAGGGGCTCATTTTGTGAATTCAAGTTTCAAGAATTAGCTAAGTATGGTGCGCTACAAGGTAGAAACAACATATCATCCCCAAACTAGTGCGTGGGAGGTGTCCATCAGAGAAGTAAAGCAGATTCTATAGAAAATAGTGAATGCACAACGTAGTGATTGGTCAAGCAAACCGACGATGCGGCTAAGTGCTTATAGAACTGCGTGACAAGACACCAATTGGGACTTCTCCGCATGCTTGGTCTATGGAAAGGCGTGTCATCTGCCCGTGGAGCTAGAACACCGAGCTTTCTGGGCCGTGAGGAAATTGAACATGGATCTAGAGCTAGTGGGTAAGAAGAGGCTGATGCAACTCAACGAACTTGATGAGTTTGCTGGGCATGCTTATGAAAGGGCCAAGTGCTACAAAGAGAAAAACAAAGAGGTGGCACATGATACATATGGTGCATCGGATATTCGAGTCGGGGCAGAAAGTATTGCTTTTCAATTCAAGATTGAAACTCTTCCCAGGAAAATTACGGTCCAAATGGTCGTGGCCGCTTGAGGTAGTAAGAATGACTCAAGACGGGTAGTGGAGTTGTGGCAAGAAGATCGAAGTGCCACGTTCTTGTTAATATGCAGCGGTGTAAGCATTACTGGGGTGAGGACGTTATTCGAGAGAAGACGTCCATCACCTAGAGGATGATTGAAGTGAATGACGCCGAGTCGCGACGGTAACCAGCGCCGCACTGAGGCAACCCGAGAAATTGTTGTAATAGATGAGTAGAAATATTTGGAAAAAGAGAAAAAGAAAAAATATATATATTTTTTGCGTTGAAACTTATGTGAATTCTAACCAATTTATTGTGGTTAAATGATTTTCAGTGGAACAGAGGGAAAATGCAAAGAAGCGCAAAAGGAAAAAAAATTGAGGTGAGAAAATAAAAATTGGCATTACGTGAGCTCTACGCGATGGCTCCGTGTCACGGAGGAGGTGCTCCGCGTTACCCTCCGTGACACGTTGCAGCCTATTCCGAATTTTTTAAAATTTCCAGAACGCTGGCGTGATGGTCTGTGTCACGGAGAGGGCGTTCTGCTATCCTCCGTGACATGTTGAGTGTTATTTCTCAAGATCGGGTCACACCGGTCACCGGGTAACCCGCCGAAACATCACATTAAAAACCCCAATTTCCCTCATTTCTCGTCCTTATTTTCCCTTCTCTCCACGACACAAACCCCAAATTCCCTTCTCCCCAACGTGACACGGACCTAGGCACAAGTTTTCTTCGAGTTTTCTTCAATTTCATCTGATTAAAGGTATGTTCTTGAACTTTACCTCATTTTTGCTTGAATTTTCAATTCTTGAACATTTGAGGTGAGTTAACTTTGCCTCTATATGAGAATTAAACTTGAATTCTATTGCTATGATTGATTGATGTTCATAGTTTTGTTGTGAGTATATGAACTCGATGATTGCATGTTTGACTAATTTTACAAATTGGTAGCTAGGGTTGGAAATTGAATAGGAAGAAGACTAAATTTGTTTGAAATGTTGAAACAAATGGGTTGTGCATGTTGGGCGAAGTGAATTATGTTGTGAATAAAGTTGAATATGCTAAGTAGACAAGGGAATTTCAGAAAAATGAAATTGGTGAATTGCATAGGTTGTTATTGAAAAAATTGGGCTAAGTGCTATGATGATGCAATTGAATCGATGGCGACATCAAGTATCTGCTGTACGAAGCCTGAGTAGTACATAGTAATTATTCCATCGAATTATATGATACACTAAGCAATGTGAATATTAGGAATTGGGAAAGCACGATTGTCTTGTCGAATTGTTTAATTGTGGCTAAAGACCAAGTGTGGGTGATCCAATTAAACCCAACCTTAGTCGAGCTAGTTATGATTTGACACAATGGGATTGTATGTTAAAATGTGCGGCGGAACAATGTCGGGCAGACAAGATAAGGGAAAGGGTGCATCCACATCGGGCGCTAGCAGGAAAAGAGTTAGATTGGGAACAAGAATAGCAAGATCAAAGGTTCCGCGAGGCCAACACGATTAACATGGAACCCGATAGACTGATGAAGGGAAGAAATGGTATGCAAAACAAAGAAACCAAATACTTCCCGAGGAGCAAATAGCAAGGGAGCCGCTGGCACAGGAATTCGCACCGTACACCCGATTGACGTCGGCTAGGCTGAACTTCATCTTCAAGAGCCTGTGGAGTGCAATCTCCATCTCGATTCTCGAGTTCTATGCCAACTGGAACCCGACCTCCGTAGTCACACCATCAAAATTAGGGGGCAGGTTGTCAATTTTGAGCCCCATCACTTGAATGTTATATTAAAGGGACAAAAACGCCCATGTACTCCGCAGTCGAATATCACTCCACCCTTATGTGGACATCGACGATTCTATGTGGGAGCCCGTTCGACAGCACGGTGGAGCAGGCACAAGGAGAGGGGCTACCATCAGACACTGCCCTACTCACAGATGAACAAAGGAAGCTAGGATCTGGCTGAAATTATGTGCTCATGCTTGATCCCGGTGCACATGACAGTCACCTGGGACTGAGCTTTGGTGCATGCTCCATGAAGGCTTTGAGATAAATGCTAAAGGTGATCATCTGCCATGAAGAGAGCCCGACTCCATCAAGGACACAAGTACGGGTTCGGTGGTTTGCTTACCACGTTCCCGAGGGCCACAATATCGAGGAAGAGGCCTGGGACACATCCCGCAAATTGACAAAGGCAGTCTTGGATGTCACCAAAACCAAGGCACCTTACACTACCATGGGCCGATTCACACACCAGCCGAGCGACATGCTCGATGACCAGTATATGGCTAATATGTTCAGGATGCGTATGTTGAAGCGGCGATTGGGCGAGGCTTTCAAGAATGTATGATGAGCTGTGGCGTACTGACTTGGAATACCCCTTCGGCGAGAATGCCTGGGCTCTATGTAGAGTGGTGCCAGCTTGTGGAGCCTGTAGATGATAATGTCCCCAACGATGAGGACGTGAGGACTCAGATGTTGAGTCGACGAGGATGAAGGGGGCAATTTTGATATGGGAGATGAAAGTTAACGGCACCCGAGCGCATAGAAGTTGAATACTTCGATTGATCAGGGAGTTCACCACATACCTTGTGGATATGTTGAAATTATGTGAACACTGGGACAGTGTTCGGTTTAAGTGTGGGGTGGGAGCAGTTAGGCGCCAGTACTGCTTTGTTTTGTTCATGCTTATGCTTTTGTGTTGTTGTGCCCGTGAAAAAAATGTGACCGTGTGACTTGGTGGTTTGGTCTGTAATTAAGCTGGTGTTGTAATGAATGTTAAGCTGTTGTGTGCTGTGTTGAGCTGTTGCTGGTTGGTTGTTGTGTAAACATTTTTGTTTTCTATCGAAATTATCGATATTTTTAAAATTTTTGTTGAATTTTTTTATGATTGCCGGCCTTTGTTTTCGGTGATTTTACTGAGAATAGTCCCATTGCACCGAAGTCATAAATAGTGACCTTTCCTATGATGGATGGATGACGACCGTCTTAAGGGAAATATAGTCGACAGGGAGTAGTTTTTTTTTCTTTTCTTTCTTTTTGTTTGTTTCCCAAACGTGTTGCTACTTCATGGCTCAATTCTTGTTAGTTGTTGTGCATGATATTATGATGCAAAGGTGATTCGTATGAAAGCATGCAAATGTGTAAACATGTTGAGATACCTAAGCTATAGAGTTTGATTCAATGTGACTAAGGCTTAATAGTGAATTCTTGTAATTAGTCAATAGAAGAGTCTCGTGAATATGTCTTGAAGCCGAGCATGTGCAAATGATGTGGAGGTGAGGCTTGATTATTCCATGCTATTGCGAAGTGTCTAGAACTTGCCTGGTGTGTGTACTAAACGAAATGAAGGATGTATTGTAGAAAGGATGTAGACATTTCTTTGATTAAACCGGAAGTTTTTCCATTATCATAACCTACCTTGAATGTACATCCTAGTTAGCCCCATTGAGCCTTTAGCCTATTTTTTTCTTTCTTTTAAGAGGTACAAACCGAGCTTAATCCCTTGTTTTAGTATCCGTGAATTTGATCCAAAACACTTAAGCGCTCAAGAAAAAATAATTTTCCAATCGTGTAAAGGAGTGAGAATTGTGAAACGTAAGGAAAAAGCGGTAGTGGTGAAAGTTAAAGACAAGGTCAAAGCGTGCACTTGCTGAAATTAAATAAAATAAAGATGTATAACTAATCTTTGTTATTAAGTCAAGTGTGCTTAAAGAAATGGGAACAAAACAAAGAAAATTTTCAAGAATGAGAGGATGAAGGAAGAAACAATGCCCATAATGATGGTGGGATGTATTGAAAACGCTTAAGGAAGCTAGTTGCTATTATTGGTTAGCCAAGATTTACTAGTTCCTTAGCTTACATTACAACCCTGTTAAGTCCTACGTGATCTTACATCACGCGTCCTTATATTAGTGGAGTAATACACTATGCTTCCATGGTTCATGACATGATGCATGTGAATTCTTTGGGAGAGAGAGAAATCGTGTTCATATACCCCTGCCACGTAATGCTTTGGAAATCATATGATTGCAAATGGGGAAATTCTCTT
The DNA here is from genome assembly GCA_018107945.1 of Datura stramonium. Taxonomy (NCBI): domain Eukaryota; kingdom Viridiplantae; phylum Streptophyta; class Magnoliopsida; order Solanales; family Solanaceae; genus Datura; species Datura stramonium. The sequence continues at coordinate 53,239 of JACEIK010004024.1, forward strand.
GTGTTGTGAGGGCACATGCTTGGCAAGAGATTAAATTTTGTGTCGGATGTGATCTTGATGGGGTTGATTTGCATGAGTTTGCCAAGATCGAGAGCGATTCTTGAGTTTAGGAGGTCTTAATGTGGTGTATGTCATTGTATTTATGAGACCATGTATGTTTTCTTGATGATTTGCTATATTAAATAATCGGTATAGCCGTAGCTTGAATTGTCGAGCCAAAGTAGCTATGTGTGGGGTGTCAATTGCATGAGATGAGAGTATTGTTCGAGGACGAACAATGTTTTAAGTGTGGGGTAAGTTATCTTGGGAAGAATTGCATGCCCAAGTGATACGCAAATGCTTCATTTCGACTTGTTTATCTATCGTTATGTGTGCATTCTCATGTGATTTGTAGTTAAATGTGAATTTATACTAACCAACATGATTAGTGTTGTTTTGTAGGTAAAATGGAATTTTGGGAAGCTAAGATACGTGTTGGTAAAAATCGGGAATGGACTTGGAAACAAGGAGTGGAAAAGGTCAAGGAAGAGCAGCAAAATAAGGGCTCCGCGATGGAGCCGTGTCACACTGTTATCGCGGAGTGCATTCTGCCCGGGTGAATTAAATTTGGCAATAATTTCAGAGAGGCCTGCATTACCTCCGTGACACGAGGCAATGCCACACGATGCAAGCCGTGGCACGTTGAGTAACAACTTCAAGCCTGGGACATCAATTTCATGTAGGTGCGCTATAGCACCGTGGCATGATGGCCAGGCTCCGCAATGCAGGTCGTGGCATGCTGAGGTGAAATTTTTGAGTCAAATTCCGTAGAGGGTCCGCGGGCGTCTCGTGGCACGGAGGGAGTGCTCCGATACACCTCGGCTCCATGTTGCTTGTTATCTGAGAAAAATTCTCAACAGCATAAATAGCACACTTAGGTTTTATTTAAACATTCTGACTTGCTGAGCAAGAACGTGTCATAAGGCAATGAGTGAACTGAAAACTCTAGGTTCTTCTCATCTCTCTTTATCTCAATTGTTTGTATGATTTATACTTAATTGATGATGCTTAATCCACAAATGAGTGGCTAAATCTACTTCTTGCTGAGGTTAAGAACAATTGTGGTGGAATGTACTGTTGATCATTTCAGTTTTCAGGCTTTTCCTTCACTGGTTGTTCTATCAATTCTGTTCTTACCGCATTAATGCGTGGCCAATGCTAATGCATATCTAAAAATCCAATTTTGATTTGAAAATGAAAGAAATTGGTAAGTTTTGAATTGGTAGGATATGACTTTTCTTAGTTTGGGGGAAAATTGAGAATTGATTTACATTCACAGAAATATATCCGAAAGTCTTATTAGTCAATTAAGGAATCTAATGTATTTAATAGAACATGAAATTCTTTATCACAGAAATGTAGATTGAAGGTCTGTGATTCTTAAGGTTGATAGGAGCTAAAAGTTCCAATCCATAGGCAATAATTCTGACTAGCAACTGAAGGACAGATTAACCGATTTGTATTGATAAATTACTACCCCGCATGTTCGTTAACCTCGCCTTGTTTGGCTACTATAGTTCAGACTCACTTTATAATTTGTCTTAGAATCTTATAAATTAGAAACCTAACTCTCAAAATATTATTTATTTGGTTGTCTGCATTCTTAAAGATATAGTTCATTAACACCTTAAGCAATTAGTACCTAAGTTCGCCCCCTGGGACTGATGTGCTAATTGTTTACTTAAGCCACTTTACTACTTGTTCGATCACGTGCAATTTGTGTGTAGTTACCAAACACCCAAACAATCGCACCTCCCTATTCTAGCCACCTCAACTTAGGATTTTTCCTGGTTGAGGTTTACTATGTCCAAGGAGGGAATTCAGACCAAAACAAAGTTCATTATAAAAAAATGGCGCGGTTAATTTGGTTAATCAAAGAAAAGTGATTCATTTAAGGCTCAAAATTGGGATCAAGGAAATCATATCGTTTTTTGGTAGGATATTTTAAGCTAAAATGGGCTAAAAATAACCTATGATCCTTTCCTAATCAACTTGTTATACCTCCTAAGCCCAAAGATCAGACCCGGAGTGAAACGGAGAAAATTTAAACTGGCATCAAGACACAAATCGGGTCGTGAGGTGACCCATGAGACAGAAGCTCACGAGTCACGATGTGACTCGTGGTGAGGCTCAAGGTGAATTGAAATTTGGGAATTTGAATACCCACGCGGACGCGACCACGGAAGTCGCGGGTCGTGCCCCACGATTCGTGGGATAAGTTGTGGCCAGCAGGGAAAGGTTTGATAGAGATTAAGGCAGTGCACACAACGAGTGGTGACCATGATTCGTGGTCACGTTAATTTTAACGAATCATTTTGTCACCCGTGACGATCCCAGATGACTTGATAAGTAGTGTACATGACGGACGACACCACGAGTCATAGCCAGTGGTGACAATTCATCATGTCCCTCGTGGGGACTAACTGGCAGTTATTTTTCTGCGAATTTAGTAAGGGATTTTTCATAATTTATAGGATTTTAAGGCCTAAACTACGTCGTTTTAAGCTATGAATGATGACTTTTAAGAGAGTTAAGTTCATTTTAGGCCATTTTCATTCATGCATGCAAAGATAGAAAGTTAGAGAGGTGATCAAGCCTGTTCTTCCTCAAATTCTTTTCAATTCTTCCTTGGAAAATCAGAGAAGTGCAAGAACCAGCTTCAATCAGGTATGTCGGGTTATGAATGGGTGAATCCGTTCACACCCATGCCTAATCCCTCTCTCAATCATGAATTCCCTATGTTAAATCTATGGGGTTTTAACCCAATGCATAAGATTTCTAAATTTACTACATGGGTATGATTTAAATATGTATATGCTATTGAATTATGATTCATGGTTAAGTTTTATGTTATTTTCAATGAAAAATCATGTTCTAAGTTTATTAAATCAAAATGCCCAAATTATGGAAAGTTCATGAAAGATGAGATTTGTGATGAATGTATGATTATGATGAAATATTATGATGAAAAACATGTTTTCAAGTTACCCATGTTTATAATCATATTTTCAATATGAATTGGGTATTTTTCAAGCATGTTAAGGTATTGGCCAATTCCCACATGTTCAAGTATGATTTATGATTTTCCCGAATTAAGCTTACCACGTGGTTTTGGAGCGAAGACTCCCAATTATCTTTCTGCTTATGATATGTTTTGAGCTAAAGCTTCTAATATGCATGATTTAATATTTGAGATGTATTTGATTATTGAGCTTCATCAATTGACGATGGTAAGCTCCATTGAAAAACCATGGAGAGCATATGCATGTTTTTGGGAGTAATGTCTAGCATTGAGTAGGCTAAGGGTCGATCACCCTATGCCTCAGAACTACGCGCCACATGTAGGTTTATTCTTATATATATTACTTGGGGACCTCCCTTGTGAGCTATCCCCTACCTCAATTGTTCCACGAGCTTGATATCGATATCATGGTATCGTCCCTAGCCCTGACAAGGCTTTGGACGTCTCTTCCCACTTGAGTATGATAGTTGGGACCACGTAAGCTCTATCGTGGTATGTCAGTTAATAGACGAGTCTCTCATTGTTCCTCATGATTTCAGTTATGCATGTTCATCATTCAAGAGATTTATACATCTATATATGTTCTAAATCAGGTTTGACTTGATGTTCAGTTTTACTCATGACTATCAGGTTTCTTCTATGAGTCAATTGATTCAGTTATGATGTTATGTTATGTTATGAGGAGATCATGATTTCAAAAAAAATGCATGCAAGCCCTACTCTCAGATTCTAATGGTTTATGATATACATTATGCCTTTCTTTAAATGATTTTACTTATTTAAACAGTTTTGCTTACCCTGCATACTCGATATATTTCATGTACTGACCGATACTCTATGTTGTATTGTGTCATGATATAGGACCCGACCCTCAGACTCAGCCCCGTTCATAGCCAGTTCCAGAATTAGCACCCAGCTTGTTGGTGGGTCCTCATCTCCCGAGGACCATGCTTATCCAGATTCTCTATATATTTCCAGTTTTCAGCTTATTCGAGTTAGTTGGGCTCTTGTCCCATCAACTCATTATGTTTAGAGGCTTTTCAGACAAAAGGATGTATTCAGCTTCAAATTGTGTATTATGATATTGTGTTTACTTTAGACATCCGCTAAGATCATTGTGTTGATTCTTCAGTTTTACTAATTGAGTTAGATGTATGCTTATGCCATGGGTCGACTTGGAGTCTCTCGGGGCTCCTTGTCCCATGTCTCGATCCGGGCCTCCATTCGAGTCATGACACAACCATTCTAAAACCTATGTAAATACCAATCGGGCAAGTTCTAAATCCTCTATGCAGTATTGAACTAGGTATAGACCTCACTCACTCATGGTACATGTTTTGCATTCATCCTACCTGTCAAGTTCATACATGGACAACTATTACTATTCATGTTAATACATTAAATGACATAAAAAGATCCATAGAAATCATGTTTTGCAATCAACAAGTACACAACTAACCATCAAAAATTTTAAATAGGGTCAATTTTTTCAAAACTATCAAAACTAGTGCATTTTATTGGCTGAGTAATTCTAAGATATTTTCCCATTAAACAAAAATATCCTAAACATGTTGATTCTACTATATACCATGCCTGAGGGAAAAGAAACACGACAAGAAAAACCCTCAGACGAATCCAAAAATCCCAAAAAACTACAAGTACACCCCCTTCCCTTTTGAAAAGCATGCTTCATCCCCGAAGCATAAAATACAAAACATAAGGAAGGGAACATACCTGTGGCTACCAAGACTTCACCTTCCATGGGTTGCCTCCCATTCAATTCCTGATTTAACATCACGGCACGACATAACTTCTATGGTTTTTTAGGCATCATCAAAGTACACCGCCTTAATTCCTCTTATTTTCAATACTATGACCAAAGCATCTACTTTCCAGTATGTCAAGCCAACTGCAATAATCACTGGCAAAGTATTATCTTCTCCCAGGAATGCATATTTGAGGTGGGGAGGTAATGCCTTGAGTTCCAAAACTGGTGGTACCTTTACGGATGGCTTTGCTAGCGGAGTTACACGGTTCTTCAAGTCAAGGTCTAACTTCTTTGGTCTGAAGTTATACGACCCCATTCCTTCTAGATCATTTACTAGTTTCGCATACCCTAGTACTCCATCTCCCTCATAATTCATCAAGACGGCTGCTAGTGTATCAGTATTCATCATCTCTCCCATGGGAACTAGCAGCCTCTTGTCTTTCATCTGGGTGTTTACATAAGTAGCTTCATTGGTGTCGCCTGAATGAATCATAGAAGAAAACATAAGAGGATAACTAACAATCAAAATTTAAATACAATCAATTAGTCTAATCTTAGCCATATTCCCCATCAATGGCACCACTTTTTTATAATGCTCAAACTCACACTCCTAATAAAAGTATGAAGCAGACGTTTTCAATAAGGAACCCAACAAAGAGGTTGGGGGTTGAACCCACGGGGAATATGGAAAGATCTAGACTAATGTCATATTTAAGCATTTTGGTGCGTTATCTCCAAATTAGGGAGTTTATAGAAAAACAATTATAACACAAGCACAAAAACCAAGTGTTGTAAATCAAGATTTTCAAATAACTAGGCTAAGTGTTCCCCACGGGCTCATAACTACTTTAGGTTTACACTCAAGATCATTTCCAATGCTTACTTGTAGAACTGATAACTAGGGTTTATCCAAACGACTGGTTCATCCTTATTGGATGACTATACTCAATCACCGAGTTAGGTCTCATAAGCATTTTCAAATTAACTGTTATCAATATGTTCCAAATTAACTATTAACTATTATCAATATGTTCCAAATTAACTATCCCGCGATCGCAGCTCAAGTCATACAATGATNATCGCAGCTCAAGTCATACAATGATCATAAAAATTAAGGCTTTGTTGTAATTCTCTTTTCCTAATCTCTACCTCTCTAGGTTCAAGCAAGTAAAGAATTCGGGCAAGTCTTAATGTTTCACTTCGTTAAGAAACATTAAAGATGAAGAAAATATAATACAAGCATTTAGCATTGGTTTTGAATCACTTTGTGTAACCCTAGTTCGTTAATCCACCATGGTTCCCATAATCCTAGCTGTGGAGGTTTTAGCCTCTCATGATTGTAAGATTGTGATTAGTATTCATACATAAACACATAATTAAATACTTAAAATGATGACCGAAATAAAACCTGCTATAAATATTGAAGAACAAAAACAAGAACAATTGAGAAATCCAAGTTTTTGATCCCAAGAATTGCTCTTCAATATTTTCAAAAACTAATTACAAACTTGATAGAAATTGACAATCAAGTAATTCTGACCTTCTGTAACCTAAAATAAACATAGAATGTATTTATACAAAAAGTGAAATCATTTTCCTAAGCTAACAGGGAAATAACCAAATCTGGTGCCGACACATCCTACTACTCATCATACGATCCATAATAGGATTGTACAGGTCATGCCTGTCTCTCGTACATTCTTTGAATTCTGCAGAATTATCTTAGTGTGGGCAGCTAGTATGACTCGTAACATGATCCCACAAGTCGTACAATCTAATCATGGTTTGGCTTTAAGAACTTTGACATCTTCTAAAATTTTCTACGAGTGTCTTGGTATGCCTCGTACCTTGCTCCTACGACTTGTAACAGCTTGTCACATCTTGAGTTCTTGCCAAGTCTTTAAGACACCTGAAGCTTCCCACAGCTCCTAGTACGGGTCGTAGGTAGATGTTATTATACATAGGTTCCACTCGTACCAGGAGACTTCAATTATGCAACTTTTCTAAAATATTCCACAACTCCAGTTACAGCTCGTACCAGCTTGGTACGGCTCGTACTAAGAGCCGTAATTTGCCTTTGCATTGATCCAGCCTTCTGAGTTTTTCCATGAGTCTCAATACAACTTGTATAATCTAGGTACAACTCGTACTAAGATCAATACTTGGATTCTTTTTTGCACTTTTCTACATCTTTTGCACATTTTTGCTCCAACACTTATTTTCCTTGAAAACAATGTAAAAACACCTCATATCTGTATAAATATACCTAAGTCCATGCTATTTTCCTAATTTTAAGTAGCACATCATGGTCACAAACTTGCTAATCATATTCACCAGCTAGCTAATGCTCTGCTATGATTGCCGCAACACTATCTACCTCGAGCTTCCCTAGAACCTTAAATGTTTTTGATGCCCTACCTGAGTCCTAATAATCTTGACTTCTGGCTTACATGAGATTCAAAAGAGCCTCTATTTCATCATAGCTCTTGGATAAGATCTATCCCTGTGTGGTAGCGTCAAGCAAGATCTTTGACTCGGGCTTCAGACCCTTTATAAAGTTATATCCAATTAGCTCCTTAGGCTGCATGTGGTGCAGACAATCTCTCAAATAGCCCTTTTAATGTTCCCACACCTAAGCTAAGGTCTTACCATCTTTCTGCACAAACCTGGAGATCTTCCCTCTCAATTCCTTGGTTCTCCTCGAAGAGAAAAACCTACTGATGAATTTGTTGGAAAGAGCCTCCTACATGGTGATGGAACTTTCTTGCTCATTTTGAAGCCACTCCTTGGCTTCACCAATTAGTGAGAATGGGAACAATGTCAGTTTAACATATTCATGTGACACATTCTGGAAGTGGGAATTCTCACTCAGCTCCACAAATGTCATCAGATGCCTGTGGGGGTCCTCGTACGGCTTACTTAGATATTGGCAAGTGTTTTGGACCAACTACACGGTACCTTCCTTCAATTTGAAGTTTCCGATGATCGTTTTCGAAGCGTTCTCCAAGTTCAGCCTAACAAAGTTCAACACTTGAACCCTCTCCTGATTGTTGCCCTGTGTATAATCGTTATTCTCCATGATTAACCTTCAAAAGGTTCTCTCAATTTCAGGATTAAAAGAAGCCAAAAGTGATTCTTGACTTCTTGTACTTGGCATACACTAAGCACACAACCCTATAAACTTCACAAAAACAAGAAACAAACATAAAATACAAAATAACAAAATAAAATCCTAACCTAAAAATGATTAAACAATATTTAAGTCCCTGGTAACGGCACCAAAAACTTGATATCACCTAAGTACACGCAAGCATATGTGGTTTTCAAGTAATATAGGACTGGAAGTCCTAATTATCGATCCCTCAGAGTCTTGTCAGCTCAATCGTTTAAGGTTACTTCTTTATTTCACTATTCTATCAAACAATTGAAATGGGGAATGGTATAGAAAATTATACTACTAAAAACTCTAAATATAAAATTAACTAAAGACTATTGCAAACTTGGTTTTACTTCAGATGGTGATGAAAATCTAGGAAAATGGCACTTTTGCTTCAAGTTGACTTTTCAAGGCATGATTACTATAACGATTATTCCTATGGTTTCTACTTCCAAGTTACTATCCTATTCTTGCCACTCCCCTGAGCATTAAAGAACTATCTCATGAACCCTAACACCTATATCCCTATGGTCACAGGAGAAACATTGAAACAAGGGTTATGTTGTATTTCAACTAAACAGGATTGAAAAGTATATCTCTATCCTCAACAAAAACTTCTATCCTCTCACCAATGGGTTCAAAGGTTTTTGAATTCCTATTTTATATTTACCTTTAATCCTTTTGGTTCCCTTTCCCATGTTCAACTGAAAGCCAACAAATTTACTTACAAGGTGATCAGTCTAGTAAATTAGCAATTATAACAAGTAAATATAAACAACTATTAAGGAAGAACAAAAATAGAATAAATTAGTCTTTCAAATTTCAACCATCCACCATGGCCAAACCTAGAGTAAGATTTTAGCCACTCATTGAAAAGTTGAAAAAAAGGCTTAATCATTATCATTAAAAGTAAAACGATAGAGAATAGAAAAAACCTAAGTAGAAACTTGTCTCTCCTTCCAAGATGATTAAAACCCTTCACAAATGAAATACGTAATGTAAAAGTGATCTAAAGATTGCTAACAAATGACCTAGAGGCTGTATTTATAGTTGAGCCTTCAAATGACACTTCTGCATCAAGTACTTGGCTTTAAAATCAGCAAATTCTATCCCGAAATAGGCCTGACACGCCGCTCCCTCTATATCCCCAAGTTGGGATCAAGTGTCCTCTGAGTCTAGCTTCAGGCACCCAACCCTATCCATAGCAACAAGGAGTTAGCCAAATTTCAACACTTTTGGATCATCCGTGTGCCCGGCACCACACATAGCCCCCGAGTGTTAGTCAAATTTCTTGACTCTAGAACCTCTATGGCGCCCAGCTCCATCCATAGCACCATAATTTTGGGAAATTTCTCTAAGTATTGGATTCTTCTAAAGCTCTATGTCATCAATCTCACCAAGGTGTTGAGTGAATTATTCTCTGAAGTTTAGGACCTGGGGCCCGGTGCTAGCCATAACCCCAACTTTGGTCCACAATTCTCTGAAATTTAGGACCTGGTGCCGGCGCAAACCATAGCCCTACGCAAATCTTCTCACGCTCTCAAATCTTCACACCTTGGACTAATTTGGGTATTCCTTGGTTTCCTTCTCAAAACAATTAAAATCTTTGGTTATCTTACAAAACATGCAAACACATGAATTTATGCATTTACTAAGGATTATGAACTCAAAACAAAGTAAAAGATGGGCAAAAACATGGAAAATGGGCATAGAAATATGCCCAACATCACTCTTCGAGGTAGTCAAGCGCAGCTGGGTAGAATTCCTTGTGTGCCTTAGTAGGTCTCTAGGACCTAGAGGCATCTCTAGATGTTTCCACAGGTATACTCACTGTCTTTCTATTAATGTGAATTCTCTTATGGTTCCCAGATCCACTTTATCATATGTGACCCCATATGTTGCTTAGAGGTTTGGGTTAGAATCCGAACGCTTGTGTGAACCCTTACTAATGTCTACTCCAATTGATGAGTTGGTAGTTGCAGACCAAGTGTACGATACCCCAAAAACACTAAGATTAGACCCAAAAATTAAAACGGAGAAAATAGGAATTTCTGCACCAGGTCACAAGATGAGTCGTCTAGTGACGCGCCAGGAACACCACGAGTCGTTAAGTGACTCATGGGGAGGGGTCTGTCCATGGTTGAAATTGTGAGTTGGGACCTGTCCATGGGTGTGATCACGAGTCATGGTCAACACCACGATTCGTTGGGTGGTCGGTGGTCAAAGGTTGAGTGAAGATTGGAGAACTTCAGAAGTGTTGGAAACGACTGGTCGCCACGAGTCGTTGGATACACCACAAGTCGTGGTGTCCCTTGTGGTGACCCTCAGAGGAAGAATTGGCAGTATTCATGATGATAGGTGACCACGAGTCGTGGTCAGGGGCACGACTCGTCCAGTCTTTCATTGGGACTGGCAGTCTATTTTTCCCTGCGAGTATATTAAGGGTTTTTTCATAATTCCTATGTTTCTAAAGCCTAAACTAAGTCATTTTAAGCTTAGAACTAAGTATTTTAAGAAGGATTAACTCATTCTAAGCCTATCCTAATTCATGTATGTAAGTTACAGGGTTGAGAAGGTGATCAAGCTTAGTTCCTTTAAAGTTCTTCCTCAATTTTCTTTGGGCAATCAAGGAAGTTGTGAAATCAGAATTCTTCAGGTATGTAGGGTTATGAATGGGTGTAATTGTCCAAACCCATGCCCAATCTCTCTCTATTTCATGGAATCCATATTGTTGAAGCTATGGGATTTTAATCAAAATATGTAAATTCTCTAAGTTCTATCATGGGTATGATCTAAGCATGTTCCAAATGTTGAATTATGATTCATGGGAAAGTTTTAAAATGTTTTCAATTACAATTTTATATTTTCAAGTTTTACAATTTATATTTCCCATTCATGGAAGTTCATGGAAAGTTTAGATTATGATATGTATGTTCATATGATGAAATGTATATGAGAAAAGCATGTTTTCAAACTACCCATGTCTATGTTCATGTTTTCAAGAGAATCAAGTTGATTTCAAGCATGTTAAGTATTGGGCAAGCCCGTATAATCAAGTATGTTTTATGATTTCATGTAATTAGCTTACCACATGGTTTTGGAGTCTAGACTCCCAATTATGTTCAGCTTGTGGTATGGTTTGAGCCAAGGCTCCTCATGTTATGATTTCAGATTATGCATGTATGTTATTATTCAGCTTCGTCACTAGATGATGATCAGCTTCATTGAAAACCAATGGAGAGCATATGTATGTTTTTGGGAGTAGTGTCTAGCACCGAATAGGCTAAGGGTCATCCAACCCTATACCTCAGAACTACGCGCCAATGTAGGTTTATTTATATACTTTGGGATATCCCTTGGAGCTTCCCCTGACCCCAAGGGGCCTCAAGCTTGATATCGATATCATAGTAATGTCCTTAGCCCTGGCAAAACTTTGGATGGATCTGCCCACTTGAGTGTGATAGTCGGTACCACTTAAGCTCTATCGTGGTAATGTTGGTTATATGATGAGTCTTCCATTATTCCTCATGATTTCAGTTATGCATGTACATCAGTTATGATAGTATGTTTTCAGCAGGTTTCACTCAATGTTAAGTTTTACTTATGATTATCAGTCTTCAACTTTGGGTCATTCGATTCAGTTATGATGTTCAATTATGTTCAGATCATGATTTCAGAAAATAGAATGTAATCCCTACTCTCAAAATCATATCTTGATTATGTTTTATATTATTCATGTTTAATGATTTTACTTACTTAGTGGTCCTTCTTACCTTACATACTTGGTGCGTTCCACGTACTGACCACACACTCTATGTTGTATCGTTTCATGATACAGGCTCTAATATCCAGACTCAAACCCACCGCTAGTCAGACTTTCAGAGTTATCACTTCTCAGTATCAGTTTGTTACACCCCGTAAATTCCCGGCACATAGATGGCCTATTCGCGTGTTGGTTAAGAATATTTGAAAGCCATACATGCTAGAAAAAGGCCCGGGGAAAGA
>JACEIK010004024.1:80491-96211 GCA_018107945.1 Datura stramonium
AGGAACTAGCTTTACATACCTTCGCTTTGGATTTCCCGACTAACTGGCGTAGCTCGGTCAGTACTTCTGCTATTTCTCCCAACTGCATTCATATATATGTTAATTAGAACTAAATACATTAATATTTTGAAAGAAAATATCACTTTTAATATTTATATAACCCAAACTTTGACTTATCGAAAAATGGTCGAGAACTCGCTATTTCTCGAAAGTCCATAAGGGTGAAATACTCACTTTAGGGCTAGGAGTATGTTGACACTAATTTGGAGCAATTCCACTTACCTCAGCTCGGTAGCATGACGATTCGCCGGCCGAATTTCACGAAACTAAATCCATAGGAATGCTCCTTGCTTCTTAATACCTCGGTATCTGGAGTTAATTTAAGTTTGGACCGTGTTTGACGGCGTAATCGGGTGAAATTTCAATGGGTCCTCCGTACCCTCTGTTTTCTAGTCATGTTATGGAAATATAATTGTGAAATGAAGTTAAAAACGGAAGTTTGGAGGCTTTTATACTTGGGCCTGGACATGGCCTCCGTGACATGCTGCCATCGCGGAGGCCCTCCCTCAATGGCACGTTGCCATCGCGGAGGGGCTCTACCCCGGCTCCTCCTGCGATGGTTCGACGAATATTTTATCCGGTCTTTCCCCGGGTTTTTTCCTAGCATGTATGTCATTCAAAAACTCTTAACCAACATGCGAATAGGCCATCTACATGTCGAGAATTTACGGGGTGTAACACAGATGGCTCTGTTTGAGGCTCTCTATGGGCAGAGATGTAGATCGCCTATTAGTTGGTTTGAAGTCGGTGAAGCTGTGATGATAGGACTAGATTCAATCTAGGAGGATATGGAGAAAGTTCAGCTTATAAGGGACAGGTTGAAAACAGCTCAAAGCCGCCAAAAGTCCTATGTGGATGTGAGGAGGAGGGATCTTGAGTTTAAAGTTGATGATTGGGTGTTTTTTAAGGTATCCCCCATAAAAGGAGTGATGAGATTCGGGAAGAAAGGGAAACTTAGTCCCTATTATGTTGGCCTGTACTAAATTGTGAAACGGGTTGGCAAGGTAACATATGAGTTGGAGTAGCCCTCATAATTAGCTTCAGTCCATCAGTTTTTATGTATCTCTCTTAAAGAAGTGCTTGGGTGACCCGACTCTAGTTGTTCTGGTGGAGAGCGTAGGTGTGAAGGAAAGCCTTAGTTATGAAGAGGTTCTGGTGGAAATAATGGATCGTCAGGTTCGAAAGCTAAGAAATAAAGAAGTAGCTTCAATCAAGGTTTTTTGGAGGAATCAACATATTAAGGGAGATTCATGGGAAGCCGAAGCAGATATGATGGCTAAATACCCGCATCTATTTCCCTTCTAGCTTAGTTTCAGCTTGAGGAATCAGGTTCCTCTTTAATACGTTAATCAGTTTCATGTTCAGCTCATGTGCCCCAGATTCTTTCATGCAAATAGATGTGTGTGTGATTTAGGAATTCAGTTCAGTCATGTAGTTCAAATCATAGTCACTCACTCCGTCAATTTTAAGCATGTATGTTTAGTATTTGAGTATGATGATTGCATTTCTCTGCTTTTCAATATGTTTTTCCACATTCAAGGATGAATGTTCCCAAGGAGAGATCTTGTAATACCCCAAAAATCATAAGATTATACCTGAGAGTTGAAACAGATAAAACAGGAATTTCTACACTAGGTCACAGGATGAGCCATCCAGTGACCTGTCAGGAACACCACGAGTCGTTAAGTGACTCATGGGGAGGGGTTTTGCCATGGTTGAAATTTTGAGTTGGGAGTAGGCCACGGGTGTGACCATGAGTCATGGTCAACACCACGATTCGTTGGGTGGTCTGTGGTCAAAGGTTGGGTGAAGATTGGAGAACTTTGCCAGTGTTGGTAACGAATGGTCCCCATGAGTCGTTGGGTATACCACGAGTCGTGGTATCCCTCGTGGTGACCCTCATAGGAAGAATTGGTAGTGTTCATGATGAGAGGTGACCACGAGTCATGGTCAGGGGCACGACTCGTCCAGTCCCTCATTGGGACTAGCAGTCTACTTTTTCTTGTGAGTGTATTAAGGGCTTTTCCATAATTTCTATGTTTCTAAGCCTAAACTACATCTTTTTATGTTCAGAACTGAGTCTTTTAAGAAGGGTTAAGTCATTCTAAGCCTATCCTAATTCATGCATGCAAGTTAGAGGGTTGAGAAGGTGATCAAGCTTAGATCCTTCAAAGTTCTTCCTCAATTCTCTTTGGGCAATCAAGAAAGTTGTGAAATCAGAATTCTTCAGGTATGTAGGGTTATGAATGGGTGTAATTGTCCACACCCATGCCGAATCTCTCTCTCTTTCATGAATCCTTATTGATGAATCTATGAGGTTTTAACCCAAATATGTAAATTCTCTAAGTTTTATCATGGGTATGATCTAAGCATGTTGCAAATGTTGAATTATGATTCATGGGCAAGTTTTACAATGTTTTCAATTACAAATTTATATTTTCAAGTTTTATAACTTAGATTGCCCATTCATGAATGTTCATGGAAAGTTGAGATTATGATATTTATATTCAAATATGATGAGATATATGTGAGAAAAGCATGTTTTCAAACTACCCATGTTTATGTTCATGTTTTCAAGAGAATCAAGTTGATTTCAAGCATGTTAAGTATTGGGCAAGCCTTATGATCAAGTATGTTTTACGATTTCATGTAATTAGCTTACCACATGGTTTTGGAGTCTAGACTCCCAATTATGTTCAGCTTGTGGTATGGTTTGAGCCAAGACTTCTCATGTTATGCTTTCAGATTATGCATGTATGTTATTATTCAGCTTTGTCACTAGACGATGGTCAGCTTCACTGAAAAATGATGGAGAGAATATGCATGTTTTAGGGAGTAGTGTCAAACACCAAGTAGGCTAAGGGTTAGTCAATCCTATGCCTCATAACTACGTGCCAATGTAGGTTTATTTATATACTTTGGGACCTCCCTTGGAGCTTCTCCTTCCCCCAAGGGGCCTTGAGCTTGATATTGATATCGTGGTAGTGTCCTTAGCTCTGAAAAAGGTTTGAACGGCTCTACCCACTTGAGTGTGATAGTCTGGACCACGTAAGCTCTATCGTGGTAATTTCGGTTATATGATGAGTCTCCCATTGTTCCTCATGATTTCAGTTATGCATGTACATCAGTCATGATATTATGTTTTCAGTAGGTTTGACCCAATGTTCAGTTTTACTTATGATTATCGGTCTTCAACTTTGGATCATTCGTTCAGTTATGTTCAGATCATTATTTCATAAAATAGCATGCAAGCCCTACTCTCAGAATCTTATCTTGATTATGTTTTATACTATGCATGTTTAATGATTTTACTTATTTAGCGATTTTACTTACCTTACATACTCGGTACATTCCACGTACTGACCGCATACTCTATGTTGTATCATTTCATGATATAGACTCTGATATCCATACTCAGTCCCTCCACTAGCCAGACTTTCGAAGTTAGCACTTCTCAGTATCAGTTGATGAGTCACCATCTTGTGAGGGCCCTTCCTATCAGCTATATTTTTTCTTTTCAATTTTCAGACTATAGTGAGTTAGTTGGGGTCTTGTCCCATCAACTCGTCAATATTAGAGGCTTTTCTAATATAGTATGTATTCATCTTTAGACTTATGTTATGTTATGTTTAGACTTTCGTTGTTATTCATGTTGATCTTCCATTTTAATGAATGAGTTAGATGTTATGTTCATGACATGGGTCGACTTGGAGCCTCTCAGGGTCCCTTGTCCCATATCTCGATCCATACCTATGTTCGGGTCATGACAGAGTGTATAGAAATTATGTGATTACAGTGTCCTTAAAGATACTCGAGTTGATTTGGGTGAGTTAAAGATGGTGAATTTCGATGTCATCATGAGTATGAATTGGTTGTCCTCTTGTTATGCCACATTGAATAATCGTACCAAGGTGGTTACTTTCTAGTTCCCTAACAAGCCGAGTCTTAAGTGAAAGGGTAATATGGTGGTGCCAAAGGGTAGGTTTATTTCCTACCTTAAGGATAGAAAACTGATATCAAAAGGGTGTTTGTATCACCTAGTTAGGGTGAGAGACACCAATGTCGAGGAACCGAGTTCCCAGTCAGTGCCAGTTGTAAATGAATTTTCAAAGGTGTTTCTAGATGAACTACTAGGGATCCCTCCCGAGTGGGATATTAACTTTGGGATTGACGTTATTCCCGAGACCAAGCCTATTTCTATTCCTCCTTATAGAATGGCCTTAGATTGGCGTTATTCACTATTTGGTGAATACTTGATATGTTGTTTTGATATGCAATATCCAACACATTCACAACTTCCACCCACTCCATAGGCTTGGTTATAATTACCACCCACCAATCATATTTATCTGTATGCAAAAGATAAGGATTGTACTACATTTCATTTAATTGTGTTATATTTCTTAAGTTCCATTATACCTCTTTTAGGGGTTATATCAAACCACTTGTATCAGAAAGTACTATTTTTTATGAATGGTCAACCAAACTACTTCATTTCTAAACTCTCAAGTAGAACATCATAATAATCAACATCCTCATTTTGGTTTTCATCATCACCTTTAACCTAAACCCATTGTTGTTACTTTTATTAGTCATAGAGTATTCTTTGATATGAAATTTGAAATAGTTTAAATTACATTTGAATGTTGTATGGTGTAACACCCTAAAAGTGTCTAAGATCAAACCCAAGGGTTGAATAAGAGAAAATCAAGAAAAATGCACTAGGATCACAGAATGACTCAAGGAATGAGTCGTCGTGGAAAAAATGACTTGTTGTAACACCTCGTTGTAAAGCCTCCTAAAAAACAAGTCTAGAAATGACTCGTTGGATGATCCAATGGGTCGTCGTAACCATTCGTTGAGTGGAGTCCAATAAGGGGTCAAAGATTGGTTCTGAGGCAACAGATGGATATCACGATCCGTTGTATTGTGTAACAGTCCGTAGTATAAACTCATTGGAAGAAGTTAGAAATTATGCAGGCGAGGCAGTTGCCCAAGTGCTATTTTATGTCTAAAATCAAGTCATGTTTGTTGATTAAATTGATTACATTCTCATGTATTTGTGTATAATGATGTGTCGGAACTAGCCAACATGATTAGTCTTTGTTGTGTAGGTGTAATATGCTAAGAAGAGGATAATTATGATTATGCATGAGCAAGAAGGAAGTGTGGAATGAATTTTAATGAAGAAGCATGAACATGCCAAGAAAAGAAGGTTGTCGCGCCAAGCAGTGTGTCAAGACGACAGGGCTACGCGACCACCACCATGCCATGAAAACGGATGAGCGTGTTGGGTGCTATGTCATGCCAGCAATATGTATGCGAGAGGATCAGGTGAGGCAATGCCTGCGCAACTGGTAGCCTGTCATGCTAGACGGGCTGCATGACCTACGCTGTGCACGCTAGGCGACACGCACAAACCTCGCACAAGACATTCCATGATGCTGACTTCCAGTATCCATGAGCGACAGCTCTGTGCCTTGGAGGCTAAGTTGCGCGATAGGCAGCGTGGCATGGAGGCAGTCCATCCATGGCCAAATTTAGCACTTTCCTACTAGTATAAATTAACCACTTAGCAATTTATTTTGATTATCATGGTTTTATATTGGAAAAGCACAAAGGAATAAATGGAGAATGGAGGAAACTCAACTAAGGTTCAATTTCATTTCTTATCTTTTATCCATTCTTGTAATTACTTGAATTAAAATATTCTTTTGAGTTCTTGTATGAACGTGAGTGGCTAAAACCCTTCTTCTAGAGTTGAGGCCACATGACATAATTGTAATTGCTTGATTTCTATGTTGGTTCAAGTTTTCTCTTGTATTTTGTCTTGCATTCTTGATTTTATCATTTTAATGTTTGATCACCATTGGAATGAACTCATTAAGCTTAGGAAAAAACTCAAAAGAGCAAACCTAGGTTAGAACTAAGAATGTAGGAAGCATAAATTCTTCAAGACTTGATTCGCGGTTAGGATAGTAGTATACTTAATTTTCCTTGCTTAGTTATAAAACGGGAAGATAGCTAGACACCAACTCGGAATCGTTACATCACCGCTCGTAGAGGTAGTTGTGAAACCAAGCTTTGGTCAAATGGTTATAGGTTCGAAAAGTCCATAACCAAGGGCAATAACCCCGTAAACCACTCCACATAGATAATTGCTTATGAACTAGGTTGTCACATCTCCGCTAAATGATGTAGTTGTGAGGCTAGTTTGTCTGTGTTTAGAGGCTCGAAAGACCATAAACATGGCAATTAACTTTGTGAGATAGAAAATGAATTTCCATACTTGAACTAGTGTGAATATAACATTACATGATTGTTAGGCGTTAACTCTAGATGTTTCTTACCATTTTTTACAATTATTTTGTGATCACCTCTAGATTTAAAAATCAAAATCTTAAATCTTGAAAAATCAACACTTGTGAAATTTGAATTAACACTTGAATTTCTAAATTCACTGAAATAATTTAGTCCCTGTGGGTTCGGCATCCGTCTCTTCAGAATCACTTTACTACTTGTACGACCATGTATGCTTGTGCATGCGGTGGGGCCCAACAAGTTTTTGGCGTTGTTGTCGGGGACTGACAACTTTTGATGAATTTTTAGTTTGTTTGTTAGTTTTATTTTTCTAAAAGTGTTAAAAATTCTTGGTCTTGGTCTGTAATTTGCAGGTAACAGGTTGTCCTTGTAGTAGGCTAGAAAGGAATAAATAACTAGTGGATCCATTGTTTGAGCCTGAACAACAGTTGCATTTTTTACGTAGAAAGGCTCTTGAATGAAAATTGCAGTTGTTACAAAGAGAGGTTCTTGAATGACAATCCCATCCACCAGTTGAGAAGGAACAGTTGTTGCCAGAGAAAATGGTAGCTAGACCAGTTCTTGAAGTGGCAATCCCACTTGCAACAAATATGACCTCCAACATACGCAAACCGGAGCCTGGAAGCAATTTTGAGCTCAAAAAGAATATGGTACAGCTGTTGCACTTGATTGGGCAATTTACTTGCATGACACATGAAGACCTACAGCAGCACCTATAGAACTTTCTTTAAATCAGTGACACTTTCGTCCCCACCGGAGTGTAAACTGATTATGTTAGACTTATCCTCTTCCCATTTTCACTCTTGGTAGAGACAAAGAGGTGGCTGAAGGCAAAGCCACCAAATTCCATCACTACCTAGGATGACCTAGGAAGGAAGTTCCTCGTCAGATTCTTTCCCTCAGGCAAGACTGCAAAGCTTAGAAGAAAGATACTTAGTTTCAAGTAGAGGCCTAAGAAGAATTTACACTTGGCCTGGAAGAGGTTCAAGTCGTTGTTGTGAGAATGCCATCACCATCAGCAGTCTAATGAAGTGTTAGCCCACACCTTTGTGGAGAGTCTAGATCCTCATACTAAAATCTTACTAGACTCTGCATCAGGTGGGCAAACACTTGAGAAAGCCTATGATGAACTGTACACTCTATTAAATAGGATTGCCAAGGAAATCCAGAGTAGCACAGTGAATCATCTAAAGGGAAAGGCAAGAGAGCAGCGAGGCTTATTGAGGTGGATAGTGTCAATGCATTGGTAGACCAATTAGCTTCAATCCAACACCAGATGATGACTCAGTTAAGCAAACTAAGTATGACACAGCCGCAGGCATAGGTTAATGTAGTTAAACCAGCTCATAGCTGGTGTAAGATATGCGGCAACAGGGGCCATGGTGTAGACTCTTGCGGGGCCAATCCAGAGTTAGTAAATTTTGTAGGTAATATGTAGAGAGGTAACCAGAACTATTAAAACATCTACAACAAAAACTGGCTGAATCACCCAAATTTCTCTTGGGGTGGTAATCAGAGTCAAAGCTACCAGTAGCCTCAGCAGCAGCAATACCAGCAACAGAACCGACAGAATAGTGGCCAATCTAGCAACATTGAAGAAATGTTGCAGAAGATCATAGCTAACAAGACCAAAATGGCAGCCAATCAGGCAAGAATGGCCTTACTTAAAGAACCAGTAGCTAGCAACCCAAAACTCGGAGAAGCAAATGGGCCAATTAACAGCTGCTCAACATAATAGACCTCAGGGAGGTTTACCCAGTGATACAGATACAAACTGTCGATATGTCATGGCCATCAGTTTGAGGAGTGGAAAGCAGTTGGTTGACGTACCACAAAAGGAGAAGAAAAATGAGGTGCAGCCAGAGTTGGTCAAACTTGGTCCATCAGCAGACAAGAGCACAGAGAAGGATGTTGCAGCACACAATGCACAATCATCATTGAAACCACTACAGAGATCACCACCATTCCCGCAAAGGCTCAAGAAGAGCAAGGAGAATGCATGTTTTCAGAAGTTCTTTAATATCTTCAAAGAAATTCACATAAATTTGTCATTAATTGATGTTTTGCAGGGAATGCCTAAGGACACTAAGTACCTAAAGGACGTGGTGGCCAAAAAGGTGAGGTTGGTGGATGTCCAGAGTGTGGAACTCACTAAAGAGTGCAGTTTTAGGGTAATGAGCAAAAATGCCCAAAAAACTCAAAGACCCAGGGAGTTTCACCCTCCCTGTATAAATAGGTGAAACGGGCATAATGAGGGTCTTGTACTATTTAGGGGCGGTGGTGAATTTCATGCCCCTATCTCTATTCAATACACTTTTTGGAGAAACCAAGGCCCATAAGTGATACTGAAGCTGGCAGACAAGTCAACGGTGGCCTCGAAAGGGATTATTGAGGACCTTCTCATCAAAGTAGGTAAATTTATCATGCCTGTCAATTTTAATTCTATATTTTAAGGTTGATGAAAAGGTACCCCTCATCCTGGGATGGCCATTCCTGGCTACTAGTGGAGCAAAAATTGATGTAAGAGCTGGCACCCCAAAAATGAGGGTAAATGATGAGGAGGAGCTCTTTAGAGTATATTAGAAGGTCAACGCCACCCACACATTACAGTATCTTTGCAAGATCAGCGTGGTGATAGATACCAAGTATGGGGTGGTGGATTCCATGAGCAATAAGGAAGTGTGGAATGAATTTTAATGAAGAAGCATGAACATGCCAAGAAAAGAAGGTTTCTATGCCAAGCAGTGTGTTACGCTGGCAGGGTTGCGCAACTACCAGAGTGCCATGGCAAGGGATGAGTGCACTGGGCGCCATGTCACACCAGCAGTATGCGCGCGAGAGGAGCAGGCGAGGCAATGCCTGCACGAATGGCAGTATGTCATGCTGGGTGGGCTACGCGACTAGTGGCGTGCCACGCCAGGTGACGCGCACAAGCCTCGCACAAGACATGGCATGATACCAACTTCTAGTAGCCATGCACGACAAATCTATGCCACAGAGGCTAAGCTGCTCACTAGGTAGTGTTACACGGAGGCAGTCCATCCACAACCAAATTTTGCACTTTCCTACTTAGTATAAATTAAACACTTAGCAGTTTATTTTGATTATCACAATTTTATTTTGGAAAAGCACAAAGGGAGAATGGAGGAAACTCACCTAGGGTTTGATTTATTTTCTTCTCTTTTATCCATTCTTTTAATTACTTGAATTCAAACATGCTTTTGAGTTATTGTATGAACATGAGTGGCTAATACCCTTCTTCTAGGGTTGAGGCCACATGATATGATTGTAATTGCTTGATTTCTACATTGGTTCAAGTTTTTATTTGTGTTTTGTCTTGCATTCTTGATCTTATCATTTTAATGATTGATCACCATTGGAATGTACTCGTTAAGCTTAGGCAAAAACTCGGAAGAGCATACCTAGGTTAGAACTAAGAATGCAGAAAGCAAGTTCAAAGTCTTCAAGACTTTATACGCGGTTAGGATAGTAGCATACTTAATTTGCCTTGCTTGGTTATAATGGGAAGATAGCTAGACACCAACTTGGAATTGTCACATCACCGCTCGTAGAAGTAGTTGTGAAACCAAGCTAGGTCAAATGGTTAGAGGTTTGAAAGTCCATAACCAAGGGAATTAACCCCGTAAACCACTCGACATAGATAATTGTTGTTGAACTAGGTTGTGACATCCCGGCTCAATGATGTAGTTGTGAGGCTAGTTTATCTGTGTTTAGAGGATCGAAAGACCATAAACATGAAAATTAACTTTGTGAGACAACAAATAAAATTCCATACTTAAACCAGTGTGAATGTAGCATTACATGCTTGTTAGGCCTTAATTCTAGATGTTTCTTACCAATGTTTTTCAATTATTTTGTGATCACCTCTAAATTTAAAAACCAAAATCTTTAATCTTGATAAATCAACACTTTTGAAATTTGAATTAACACTTGAATTTGTAAATTCACTGAAATAATTCAGTCCCTGTGTGTTTGACAATCCAACTCTTTAGAGTTACTTTATTGCTTGTACGACCACGTATGCTTGCGCGTGCGCTGGATTGCAACAACACTAGTGACTACGAGCGAAGTGAAGAGCCGTTGTTTCATGTAATGACTCATTTTGTTCATTCGTTGGTTGAAGGATCAGAAGGATACCAGGAGAACTCCATATATAATGGACGGAACCAACGAGTCGTCTTATCCAACAATGACCCGTTGGATGGGTCATTGTAGTTGATAGTGTCCTTCTTCCAGATGAATCATTAAGGGCGTTTTCATAACTTATAAACTCCTAATCCCTAAAATACATCATTTTAATCTTGAAAAGAGTTATTTAAGGGTAATTTCACCCTAGAACTGTCATTCTACTCCTAACACTCTAATTAGAAGATTAAAATCCCTCAAGGCTCACATGAACAAGCTAGGGTTCTTCACTCTCACCTTCTCAAATTCTCTTGGAGTTTCAAGATAAATCAAGAAATCAGTGAACCAATGTATGTGGGGATTTTCAATGGGCGTTTCTTCCACCTTATACCCTTTCCAATTGAAAATCATGATCTCCCATTCCCCATGCCCTAATTTTGAATTCTAAGGCTAAGTTGAGTGTTGTTGAATTCCTCTATGATTTATCTATGGGATTAGCTATCTTGATCAAATTGGTGATTTTATGATTAGGGTTTGTATTCCTATTGACCCTTTCATGAAATTTCAAATCCTAAGTTACAAGCATGATTATGAACTTCTAGGGTTAAATCTTTTCTAGTGAAATCCTATGATTTCCTTATGATATCAATTCTCAAGTTTTAAGTTATGTATTATGATCATGAGGAATGATTTTGTTACAAGAACCCTTCATGAACTTATCAATTTCAAGTGTAATGACTTTCGCAAGTATGCATATCCTTTACAAGTATCATGTTTATGTTCAAGCTGACTCACGGGCCTCTTTAATGGCTAGTTCACGTATTTCAAGCATTTTCACGTATCTTATTATTTTAACTAGCCCATGTACTTCAAGTATGTTTCATGATTACAATATGAGCCATGTGCATGTTTTGGGGAGTAGTATCTAGCACCGAGTAGGTCGGGGGTCTGGGAACCCAGGCCTCAGAACTATGCATAAAAGTATGATATATTCATGTTAACCCTATGGGGTCTCTTTAGTGATATCACGCCATGTCATCATCCCTTGTCTTGGAAAGCTTGGGGAAGCTCTGCCCACTTGAGTGAGATACATCATGTAAGCTCTATCATGATGGTGTCGGTTGTGATGAATCCTGCCACTGTTCCTTATGATTTTATGCATGTTCATGATTATCATAATTTGGCTCAAGTTATGTTTTACAATATTTCTCTTCTGAATATAATTATGACTAGCTTATGAACTATTTTGAAAACCTTGAGCCCTCATGCCTAAATTATGATTGATATTTATTGTTTGAAATATCCTACTCTCATGAACTCATTATGTATTTTATTAGCCTGTTTTACATACCCCACATACTCAATGCTATATCATTTCATGATATAGGTTCGGGCGATCAGATTCAGTTGCGTCATTAGCCCTACTCCTATATCAGTCCAATTCAGTCCCTGCTTGGTGAGTCCTCATCTACCGAGGACGTTCTTCTAGTTATTTGTTTTGTCATTTCAGTTTTAGATTTAGTGGACTAGTTAGGGAGGTTGTCCCATCAGTCCATCTATGACTAGAGGCTTTTCAGACATACATGTGTTGGTTGACTCAATTGTTGGATTCGTCTCTCTTGTTTTTGTTTTATGCTATATAGAATTCCACGTATTCATGTTTAAGTTTTAAGTTTTCCACTTTAATTTATTCTCTTGAGTTTCTATGAATATGCCATGGGTTAGCTTAGAGCCATTCATAGTTCTAGGTCCTGTGTCTTAATTCGGGGTCCCAGCTCGGGTCGTGACAAGTTGGTATCAGAGCAAAGCTTTAGGTATGTCCTAGGGTGTCTGAAATCCGCGTTAAATAGAGTCTTTTTCATGGGTGTAAATCACACCATACTTATGGGAAAGAGGCTACAAGACATTTTAGAAAAATTTCCTTCTTTCATGATCCATGTCGTGCGATAAAGTATCTCTCTATTCCTCTAACTTGTGCTATACGCGTTTGCAGAAATATGCCTCCAGGATGAGCAAATAGAAGGAGAAATGGAAACAGAAATGGCCATAGCAATGGAAACGGAGACGGGCACCATCCATCCCTACCAGCTCTAATGGATCCCTTGCCTGAGCAGGTCACTCATGCCGAGTTCAGGGCAGCATTTCAGATGTTTGCATAGGACATGACCGCTCAGGTCAACTAGTAGGCATTGGTCCATGTTCCCCAGAATGGGAACACAGTAGCGGCAAGAGTACAAGACTTTCTCAGGTGAACCCACTTGAGTTTCTAGGGTCGAAGGTAGATGAGGACCCACATGAGTTCATTGATCAGGTGCAGAAGATCACCTAGATTATAGGGGTGACTAGAGAGGAGAGTATAGACCTAGCCTCCTATCAGCTGAAAGGGGTTTCTCACATATGGTTCCATCAGTGGAAGGATAGTAGGGGAGTTGGAGCAGTTCCCGTGGATTTGGATGAGTTTATGACTGCTTTCCTAGACAGGTTTTTCCCTAGGGAGTTGAGAGAGGCAAAGGCGGCGGAATTCGTCAACTTGAAGTACAACCAAAAGACTGTTTAGGAGTATGCCTTGAAGTTTACCCAGTTGTCCAAGTATGCACCGAAGATGGTTTCCAACCAGAGGGCTCATATGAGCAAGTTTATGAATGGAGTAGCAGATTCACTAGTCAAGGAGTGCAATGCACTACTCGGTGCTAGACACTACTCCCAAAACATACACATGGCTCATAGTTATTATCATGAAAACATACTTGATCTTTCATGGGCTAATTTTAAATCATGAAATCATAATCATACTTTACATACGAGAACTAGCTATGAAAATAATGCCACAATTTGCCATGATACATAAACTTGATTTTCATGAAAGCCATGCATACTTGAGAAAATCACCATATCTTGAAATTCATAAATTCATAAAAGTTTCTTGTGAAAATCATGCATCATGATCACAAAACATAATATAAAACTTGAGGGACTTGAATCCACAAGAGAATCATAGAATCTAACTCAATTCAAATATAACCCTAGAAGTTCATAACCATGCTTGAAACTTAAAATTTGTAATTTCATGAGAGACTTGATAGAAACATGAAACTCTAATCATAGAAACATGTATTGGACTAAGGAGTAGCTAATTTCATAGATAAACATGAAAGAATTTTAACAACATCCAACCCAACCCTAGAATTTCAAATTAGGCATGGGGAGTTGGAAAATCATGTTTTCAATTGAAAAGGAGCATGAGGATGGAAGGAATCCCTCATTGATAACCTCACATACCTGCACTTGAAGAATTCTTTCTAGGGTGTGATACCCAAGAGAGATTGAAGAGGATGAAGATGGGGAATCCTTGCTTCACTTGAGAACTTGATCTTCTAATGAGAGTGTTAGGAGTAGAATGACAGCTTAGGATGAATAAAACCCTCTGAAACCTTCTTCTTATGCTCAAAACAACTTAGTTTAGGAGTTAAAAACTTAAAAAAATTATAAAAATACCCTTAATTATCCGATAGAAAAATAACACGGCCAGACCCAACGACTCACCTAACGACTCATTAAGTCCCTCAACAAATCATTGGGTGCCATTCATTGCCACTAAAAAATCTCCAACTTTCTGAGCTGAACTTGACGTCTCCATTTAATGATTCATTATGGCACTTAACGGATCGTTTCACCACTCGTTATGACTCTCGGAATCCTAAGTTTCACCCCACACATCACATTTAACAAGTCACCTAACAACTCATTAGGTGACTGGACGGCTCATCCCTCAACTCATCGTGACTTCTAGAAAACACCCTTTCTCCAACTTTACACCACCCAACGGGTCACTCAAAGACCCATTAGGTCACTTAGTGGGTCACTAGACGATTCATCCGGTGACTTAGTGCAGAATTTTTTGATTTCTCCATTTCAGTTCTCGAATTTAATCTTAGGGACTTTTGGGGTGCTGCATATAAAAAATAAAAATTTTGAAAAAAAAATTAGCTCAAACAATGAGGAGGATGAAAAACGGCAGAGAGGGTACAAGGCAACGATAGACGGCCAGGAAGGAGGGTTGGATTTTGGTGTGGTAGAATTCCGATGGAGGTCACTGGTGTGAGGGGGTGGCAAAGGGGAGGGGAGAGAGAGAGAGAGATGAAGAGTTTAGGAGAAAGAGAGAGAGAGAGAGAGAGACATGTGTGAAGTGGGGAAAATAGGGTTGATTATAATGTTGAATTAGAATAATTGACCTCATGCCGATCTTCAGAGATCAATTATTTTTTTAAAATATAGTTTGATTGTTTGACTGATTTACTGACCTCTAGAGGTTTGTTATTAAATATTTAGTTGTTTGTTTAAGTAATACTTATTTCGCGAGATCAATATATAAATTAAATTTTAAAATTTATACTTTTATGCAGCGGCCTCTGAAAATCATAAGTTTGTAATTGTTTTTGGTTTTAATTTAAGAAATCGGCCTAATGCAGTAGATGCGCATTCTTTATTTGAAAAAATTACATAACATAGCACAAATAAGATAATATTTATAAATTATGGCCAAAGTTTTAAATAATTATAATATCTAGCTATATTTTAATTAATTGACTTTTTTATATTTATTAGCAAATAAGGAAGAAATCTCTTAATCTCTCTCCAATTTAGCAAATAAGGAAGAAATCTCGTAATCTCTCTCCAATATCGCTCGCCTCTCTCTCCCTTGCCTTTATTCTCCCTCTCTTCTTCACCTGTCTCCTCCATCTCTCTTTCACTACCTCTCTCCCCTCTCTCGTTCTTTCTCTCTTTCTCCTCTATCCCTCTCTCTCCCTCTTTTTCTCTTTCTCTCTCTCCATCTCTTTTTTTGTGTTATTTTTTTGTATTTTCTATATCAAGAATGATACGCTTGATATAAGAGGGAATGGATACAACCTAAATGCACGTATTAATATAACAAATACAGTCACCTGACATCTCAAAAAACATAAAATACAAAGAGAGAGGTGAAATTACAACATACAAAGAGATAAAGGATACAACCTAAATGTGTGTATGAGTATAACCAAATACAGTTGTTTAATACCTTAAATATTATAAAAAATAAATAGAGAAGGGTGAAAATACAAATACATATAGAGGTGAAAAAACAGTATACAAAAAGGGAGAGAGAGAAAAGAGAACGAGGGAGAGAGAGAGAGAGAGGGGTAAGGGTGAGAG
>JACEIK010004024.1:97354-145604 GCA_018107945.1 Datura stramonium
TACATATTTTAAATTTAAAAAAAGTTACATAAATTAAGCCGGTCAGAATATTATTTATTTATTGTCAACTTTCTCATTTTATTTATGATTTGAAGAATAAGAGGATACAAGCTATATATGAAATGAAATTTATGAAACGTATCTTTTCTACTTTCGTTAGAAAATTTTATTTTTCTCACTTTAAAGAAATTTACTTCTTTTTTTTACAACTAATCATAAGAAATTTAAAATATTTTCCTTCATATGAAACAAAGAACAGAAAAGGTGTTATCCGATTTACAAAGAACAGAAAAAGAACAAAACTACATCCTGCAAATGATTATGGGATATGCGTATTTGCATTTCGTAGCGTCTCAAAGGTTTTTTTTAAAAAAATTTTACATACTAATTAATGAAGTTTTTCTCTGATTATATTTTGGCTGTTATTTTCCTAATAAAGAAAAGGTAATAGGATACTATATTTAAAACTGAATTTACGTTTTATGCACCTTTAATGACCTTTTTTTCACTATTAATATAGCTTAACTTGTCACATACTCTAACAAGTTAGTTACCATTTATTAGAGATTATCAATTAACGCTATCAAATAGAGTTACCTACAACTACTAAATACCCTTCCCATTCCCTTAATGTATAATTTAAAAGAAAAAACAAAATTGGAAGCGGTAGGGGTTGTGTACTATTTGACCAGTTTGGTTAGATATTTCCAAGATCATCACTTTAACTCATTTCCCATTAGTGTATGAGTATCACATGCTATGTTACTCTAATTGTCATTCCCAATATAGCGGAAAGTAGCTAGCTAGTATCATCTCTTTCTCCATATTCATCAATCATTCCCTTGAAGAAGTGAAGAAGCAATGTCTGCTTCAAGCTACAGCGCTCCAGTAATCTTAATATTTTTGTTTCTTCTCTTGGTCTACTTCTCCACACTAAACAATCATTCCATTACATTTTCCTCTGATCCCAAAATCTTACATGATGACAATGAACAAGTAGCCCTTACTAATTTTACTGATCATGCTAATAAGGTATAGACTTTTCTGATTGACTAATTGCTGCAGATACTACCTGTTCTCTATATGTATGGTTTACTATTTTAACATTTCCATGAACAGAAGAACAGTGTACAAAAAATTGAACAAGATTTAGCCAGAGCAAGAGCAGCTATTTGGCGAGCTATTCGTTCGAGAAACTATACTTCATATAAAGAAGATCAGAATTTCATTCCAAGTGGATCTATCTACAGAAATTCATTTGCCTTTCACCAGTTAAGTTTTGGAATTTGTATATGCATGTTTCTTTGGTTAAAGTAATGATGACATCCTGAAGTTAAGAGTTGAAATGGTTATAAAAGAAATCGATGGAATTTTTGGGAAAAAAACATTTTCTCAATCAAACACCA
The DNA here is from genome assembly GCA_018107945.1 of Datura stramonium. Lineage (NCBI taxonomy): Eukaryota > Viridiplantae > Streptophyta > Magnoliopsida > Solanales > Solanaceae > Datura > Datura stramonium. Next base: position 98,761 of record JACEIK010004024.1, read on the forward strand.
GAAAATAATTTATTTTTTTTAAAAAAAATTTGCAAAGAAAATTTTCCGTGCGGACCTAGAATTTGAAGTTTATAGGTTCCCATAACGATCTCAAGTTAATGTACAATAATATATGAATTCACAAATCAAATGTCTAATAGATTTCTTAGTATATATACAAAGTTTATGCAAAAGTTACGTAAATCCGTATATTCACTACTAGAAATAAAGGTTTTTCCTATCATAAATTAATGAAAAATTTATGTTATAAAACATGATTTTCCCACCGAATTAGCTCATTGAAAAAGAAGCATGGTGGGAAATAGATTCTGACTGAAGTGGTGGGAAACTTCATAATTTTTCTATGTGAAAATATTATTATTTTATTTTTCCCATTGATTCAATCAAAATACCTGTAAGAATAAATTAACATTTTTAAATGAGAAATTTCAACGGGAAAATAGTAATTTTTTAGACGTGATTGTAATCTTTGCTCCGCCTCTCTTTTTGTTTATAATATAATATTCAAACCACAGAGATAGTAATGCAGGAGTCATATAGAGATGGTGAAGAGATTTAAGGTGTGGACATACAAGGAAGGAGATTTGCCTATGGTACACAATGGACCAATGAAAGAGATATATGCAATAGAAGGTCACTTCATTGGTGAAATGGAGAGAATTAAAGGGGAAAGACTACCTTTCTTGGCTTCCCATCCTGATGAAGCTCATGCCTTTTTCTTACCAATCAGTGTAGCATACATTGTCCAATATCTTTTCATTCCAGGCACCAATCATATTTTTCGAGCAAAGCTACAAAGGGTAGTTGAGGATTACATTCATGTAATCGCTAACAAGTACCCTTATTGGAACAGAAGCAATGGTGCTGATCATTTCATTGTTTCTTGCCATGACTGGGTACGTTTAATTTAATTTATTTTAATTAATTCTTCCTCTCCTAGTTAATTTACTCCTCCGTTTTATTTATTGTAAACAGAAAATAGAAATTTAAAGGAGGAAAATTTAATTAATTAAAGCTACAAGTGTGTATACTAATGTATCCAAATCAAGATATCCTTTGAATATTGTAATCTTAAATATTTCATATAATTTTTATAAGTAAATGTCATTAACAATAAAATGAAAATATTAAAATTAAAAAGATAATACTAACAAGAATTAATTAAAAATGAAAATAAGATATATAAATTGAAACGGAAGGCATAAATTTTTTTTGTGCTAAAACAAATTAAACAAGAAAAACCTTATAATTAGTTCGATTAGATTCAATTCAGTTGCTTAGGTCGGTTTTAAATTCTTTTCCATTACATCATTTGTTTCTTTGTTATTCTTTATGAGTGATATAATTAATTTAAACAAGTAGCTAAAAATTATTAGATGGATACACCAATCATTCACATTTTAAAATTAAATAAGGCATTTGTGCTGCGTAATATGGAAAAAGTTAAAGCCTACAATAAAAGATACACTTGTAGATTTATAAATCAAAAAAAGGAAAATGGTCCATAATGTATATATTATGGGGTATTTTTTCCCAACGTTAATAGCTGAAATCATTAGTGTCCTCACCGTTACAAATGTGACACATATTTTACGTTAATTTCAAATATAGCAAATGAAAGGTTAAAAAAATATGAAAAATCCATTTTTTTTTCTTATGTAAATTAAAGGAAAAGGGTGTTCTATTTCGAATAGTTTTTGAGCAATTTTGACACTTTGCTGTTCTCTTTACGATAATTCCAATTCACACTTTGACTCATTCCCTACATATTGAGCACTCATTAATGAATGAAGATGTCATAACATATACACAAAAGCCTAGGCACGAATTCACTAATAAAAATGAAAATCTCACCAATTAATCTCACTGAAAATAAATCTGTCACCCTCACCTCTAACCATGTAAAACGACCAACCATACTAATCAATATAATCTCCACCACAGAACCACCATGAAAACATCTTCCTTCACCATTACTCCACCACTTGACATCGTCTTCTTCCACCTCTTCCCAGTGCAACTAAACACCCATAAAACTACCAATTCATAATACTCACTCGGATAAAAATACCACAACGGTAGGTTGCTCTCCTACGTTAACACATTCAACACATACACGGAGCACCAAAAGGAAAATTGATCTTCTTCACACACATAAAATAGAAAGAAAAAGGGATTAGAGGATAAGAGAACTGAAAAGAGCTAAAATGTCCCTGGACTATACGAAATAGAACACTTTTTCACTTTTCCATTAGAATTTTTGGATTTTTAATTTTCTTTTTAACATTTCATTTGTTGAATTTGAAAATAAGGACATTTATGTGTCCTTTCCCAACTATTAATANGAATATCTCACAATATAGTACAAGGACAATTTTAGTCCTTTTCTGCTAATAAATTAACACTAAAATTGGTTTACACAAATTATGAAAGAAGAGCGACTTGTGCAATATTTGAAACATCAGGAAGGTACGTGTTTACAAGTTCAAAACTAAGAAAAGGTTTAGGTAATTCTCCTTTATAAATTTGTTAGTTATGAGCATAAATTCTCTTTATATATAGTCCAGGTATCTACTTAAAATTATCTCACAATATGTAGTTAAGGAATCTTTATGATCCAAAAACATCAAGACTAGCTGACATTAATTTGTTTTACTATTCGGGAACTCAATTCAGGCACCAGAAATTTCCAGTGGAAATTCAAAACTCTTCAAGAATTTCATCAGAGTTCTATGCAATGCCAATACCTCGGAAGGATTCCAACCGAAAAGAGACATCTCATTGCCTGAGGTTTATGGATTAGCCAATACTCTTAATCTTGCACCCCCAGACTTGGGATTACACCCAACTAATCGCCCTATTCTTTCCTTCTTTGCTGGTGGGGCACATGGCTACATTAGGAAAAAATTGCTTCAACACTGGAAAGGTAAAGACGACGAAATTCTAGTTCATGAATACCTCCCCGTGGGTCAAAATTACACAAATTTAATGGGTCAGAGCAAGTTTTGTTTAGCTCCCAGTGGATATGAAGTTGCTAGTCCAAGAATCACTGAAGCCATTTACGCTGGATGTGTTCCTGTTATAATTTCAGACAATTATTCCTTGCCATTTAGTGATGTTCTTGATTGGAGTCAATTCTCAGTCAGTGTTTCAGTTGACAAAATCCCAGAATTAAAGATAATATTGAAAGGAGTTTCTCGTGGTAAGTACTTGAAAATGCAGAAAAGAGTTAGGAGACTGCAGAGGCATTTCAAGTTGCACCGACCAGCTCAGCCCTTTGATGTAATCTATACCATACTTCACTCAGTATGGTTAAAGAGACTCAATCTTAGACTAGCTATTAATTGATCACAAAATTGAACCAAAAGTGCGTCACTTATTAGTGTGGTTAAAGAAACTTCACTTGAGAAAATGTACAACAACTTTTTCAAAATTTAAACAGAAAGTATCTAATAAATTTTTTTTATCATATGTTCAAGTTCTCAATTGAAATAAGTCATAGTTTGAGTGTCTAAATGAATTTTACTTACAAATTTAAAGAATTATTTATATATTAGGTCAAAATTTTAATTTAATTTTTACGCACTTCATAAATATTGTTAGTATATGTAACTTATATCAAATGACATGGGTTCAAACGGAATGAAATAAATAGAGAACTCATATCCTCAAATTAAATTAATTTGAAATTGAAGTATAGTTATTGTTAGTAGATATAACTCAAATTCTTATTAATTTAACAGTGACAATATTCATTAATACAATGCACAGAGTGCATAGGCCTAGTACGTATGACAAGAGACTATGGTTAGTATACAAATGAGCAAGCACTCGACTTTTTATTAGTACAGATAAAAACTATTGTATGATTTATTGAATTGTGTATTTATTAAATTCAAAATAAGGCCGCTCTGTACGTTTTATTAAAAACTAATCAACTTTTAAAGAATACAAAAACACAAATATTTTAACCTCAAAACCCACTACACATTATTTCAAAAATTAATCAAAAAGCATTCGCCTGTCTTCTCTCTCCTAGGGTGCATCTTCTCTTCTTATTTTTTCTCTTAAGTCTGTTTCTTATCCATTCTTATTGTTGTTGCTCCATTGTTGCTATTGCCACTTGATCGTCTTCTCTATTATCTCATTACTTCTCTCTTTTCGCTGCTGCTATTTTTTCAGGTAAATTTTATTTTTCATTTCTCTTTCACTTGGCTTAACATTTAGGGTTTGGAGTTTCTGAAATTGAAAATAATCATTTTGGTTAAAGAAGAAGAAGGAGGATATGATTTCTCTTCAAGTAGTTATTTTTGTAGTTGTACTCGTAAGAAAAAAAAACCTTTTATTGTCATAGTTTGTTTAAAACAGTGGTGTCTGGTAGTGAAATTTCTATTTATATTATTTTTGTTCTTGTTATTTTATGGCTCAAGAAATAGAGATTTGCATCTGTTGGAAAATTTTTCAACAACCGAAAAAGTTGTTGCAACAGCTTTAGCATATATTGAAAATTATTCCAATAATTGAGGGAGCCGGTGCAATAGCCTTAATATCTATTGAAAATTATAATGAATCTGTTGCAATAACTTCAACATCTATTGAAAATTATTCCAATAATTTCAACAGTTGTTGAAATGATTCCTCCAATTGAGGAATTTATTGCAACAATTTCAATATTTGTCAATAATATTCAAGAAATTCTTGCAACCACTTCATCAGATTTTTGATAACATGGTTGTGACAAATTCAACACTTCTTACAATTGCTTGGACAACTATAATAATATCATATTTTGTTTAGCTTTGAATGAAATTCATTTCATCAAATATGAGATGATTTCTATTTGTTTGTGTAGCTAAAATGACTCCTTGAAGAAAAAAGATAACACTAACATCAAATGGTTCAAACAACTCGTAAGCTCCAAAACTATGTAACCAACATAGGATAGGATCATGTCGTTGGTTCGGGTGACTACTCAAAGATAGTCCCTGGTAAGGACTTAAGTTATGGATTCAAGAGTGAGATCATTCTCTGCCCTGGCAAGGCTTTGAGCGGCTCTGCCAACTTGAGCGAGATAGTCAGGCATCATGTGCTCATTCATGAGGGTGTCAGTTATGAGAAACGTTCCCCAAGTAAAGTTATGCATTTATTTATGTATCTTTTCAGGGATTGTTTTGATGCACAGTGTTATTGCATAGTTGTTTTACACATTGATCATATTATGTCTTATGCATCATTCAGAGTTTTAGTTTCAGTTATATTATTTTAGTCAGTTATCCTTTCAGTCATATACTCTTGCTTAACTGTTGTTTATTCATCCTTATTACATACTGTACATTTCATGTACTGACGACATTTGTCAATGTATCTTATCATGATGCAGATTCAGGTAGACAGGATCATTAGCAGACGTTTCTCTAGGACTACACTATCATTCAAATTTTGGTGAGGCCTCCTACATTCGGAGAGTCCCAGTTCTATTGAGTATTTTATTTTATAGAGCTTTAAGTAGCGTGGGCGCTCTGTCTTGACACCTATTTTTCAGTTATAGAGGCTTCATAGATAGAGTTACAATTGAGTCATTAATTTTACTTTATAGTATTAATTTTAGTTGCAGTTAATAAATCTTACTTTATTACATTGAGCCCATATAGTTGTTACTTCCGCTATACTTTAAGCTAGTACTAAGTCAGGCCAAGAGTTCGCTTGGATCACCAGGTAGTCTGAGTTCCAGTCAACATCCAGGATTTAGATTCGGGGCATGACAGTAGGTGATGGTTATTCATGAAAAACCACTCATTTTGTCTTATCGCTCTCGACTAGAACATTTTTGATAGACCATATGATCATTATCCCTTTCATTCCTCCTACTTTGAAGAGTTGTATCAGTAGAGATAGTAGAAACTTGGTAGTTCTTTTAAAATATGTCGATCTCCATTCTTCTAAAAAGGTGAAATACCCGATAGTTCTTCAAGTAATTAACCCTCACACTTGTTAAAGCCAGATTCATTTTCATTAGTCAATTTCCATAGTCCAATAGTCTTACCCCATGAAATCCTGCTACATCCACCACTTTTCTACACCATAACTAGATTACACCAGATCACATCACACGTTTCTGCACATCGAGTAACTATAGTGCATTATGCAAACCAACCAATCTCTAGCCTAAAATGGCATATACCCTTGTCTTCACCTCAAGAAAACCTTTAAACATTCTCTTTGATAAATAATTATCATTGCATACTCCCATAAAACTACAACCCTCACAGGAAACTTCCCTTACCTGACGTGAAACCAACAACCATCTTTCTTCAAAACATCCAATACCTTGGTCTTCATTCAGTTGTTATCTCACCCCATTGATATTTCACTCATCCTTTCATGAACCCTGGTCTATAGAAAATATTTGCACACCTCATGACTCTAATCAAGTAGATATTGTAATGTTATGATTGTCGTATCATCAAACTCAAACCATTCAAATCCTCTTCGTGGTACCTCTACTTCGTGAGATAAAAGGAACACTCTACATACAAGACCCAAAAGAAGTCATACCACCTCTAACCTTGTTACAAGAAATCCCTTTTTCATGCCTTACAACTTGTCCTCTTACCTGATATGCTGGTCCTCCAAACTTTAATCCTTCTTTAGTGTAATAGTATAGGTACTTATTTTATCACTAGACTATCGAATCCTTGTTGATACACTAATGTCATAAGATTATAGTAGAAATTCTGATATTTGTTGAAGCATTTTCGTTCTCATCATACCTCAAGAAGCCCATCCTTAATATGTCAAACCCCCTTATTTATAGTCTTTAAAGTCACTTTTCTTATTACCTGATTATCCCTCTAATCATACCATTATAGGTTTTCAACTTTATTGTTGATATAGGCTATTCCATTTATGCACTCCCTTCCTTTCTGAGTAGCTACTTGTGGAATATATGACAATTATGTCGTTCTTCACAACATCATTTACATTTTTTTTGCAAATGTTACCAACTGAAGATTCCAAACCATAACTTCACTCAATTTGTCTTCTAATCAAAGATGTGTAACACCCCCGAAAGTCTCTAATACCAAACCAGGAAAAATGAATAGAAATAGAAAAACTAGCACCAAGTCACAGAACGAGTCATGGAGTAACTCATTATATGACTCGACGGGTCGTTAAGTGACCCATTGTGTGTGCTTTAGTTGGTAAATGTTGGGCCTTCATGAGAATTTAACGAGCTGTGGGACGGTTCGTGGTACCACGTCATGACTCGTCAAATGAGTCGTCATCTGGAAGGAGGAGGAAGGTCCAGTGGTGACAAAGAGTCGTTGAGTAGAGCGACGACCCATAATGTTCCCTGTCATGACTGGCGGGGTATGAGATCAGTGTAGGTCACGACTGGAACTCACGAGTCGTGTCGGCACCCAATGACTCGTGAAGTCCCTCGTGCCCAGGTCCCAAAAATTTCAGCCGATTATGCCTGCAGTGCTAACGAGTGGGATGACGAGTTGTCTTGTGTAGTAATGACTCGTCAAGTCCCTCGTGAGGACTGCCAGGGTAAAAATTCCTGCATTTTTAATAGGGGTGTTTTCATAATTTTTTGAATTTAAGGCCCTAAATTACATCGTTTTGGGCACGTTTAGGAGAGAATTAAAGGAGTGATCGATGTTTTCCTCTCATTCCTCTCTTAACACTCAGACTTAGTACGAAGAAGTTACAGACAGACTTCTCAAGGCAAGGCTAGGACATTCAATCTTCTTCTCAAATTCTCAAAGGACTTTCTCTGGGATTTCTACACCAGGTATGTGGGTATTTTACAAGGGAATTGTTCTTCCCTTGTTCCCCAAAACTCTCCTAAAATCTCTTATCAATTCTAGCCTTGAAGTTCACTGTTAGGGTTCTAGTGTCAGTAAATTATGAAATTTCTTCCTATTATAATTCTCTTGAGTATTGAGGGTTGTTGTTAGTGATAATTTTGGTCATTATCTCCTTACATGAATTATTATGATTTTAGCCCTAGTTCTTGAATGTAGTACTTTGGATCTTGCATAGTTGATCAGATATTAATGTTACTTGACTCTGTTAGTATTGGAAATTGTATGTTATTGCTATTGTATGAATTCTTAGTCTGTTGCATGCTAGTTTAGTCTCAGTCAAAATGTTAGCATTTTCAGTATCTTCTAGTAATGTTAGCTGATCAGTTTGGTTATAGTCAGTTCTTGAGGTGTTAGTAATGTCTCCTAGTTATCAGTTGTCAGTTAGTTCTTTAGACGATTACGATGCTTTCAGATAATCAGCTTTGACCAGTCTGAGAACTACTAGTATCAGTTTTAGTTTGTTCTCTAGACGGTTATAACACTTCCAGATAAGCAGCTTTGGTCAGTCTTAGAACACCAATTACAGTTGTATGGTCCAATAAGACTCTCAGGGTAATTCCAGATAAGTATCCCTGACTTAGTCTTGGGCCCCAGCTTCGAGCTATCAACTTAGTAGTCAGACAAGGACTATCCAGTTGGGAGTATAACTTAGCACCAAGAGGGCTCGGGTTTCAGCACACTCAGGTTCCCAAAACTACGTTGCCACCGTAGGTTATTTAGCCCAAATGGGCCCAGACAGTGATCTCACAGTTCTTTCCTTTATATACTGGCAAGGTATATTGGGTCCTATCAATGGGGCGTATACATTGAACTTCACATTTAGCTCACGTGGTTATATGTCAGTTATAGACTCTCCCCCTTGTCAGTACAGTCTTAGTTTAGTTTAGTTCAGATCAGTTCAGTACAGTCTTAGTTTAGTTCAGTTCAGTTTAGCTCAACTCAGTATCTCAGTTCCAAGACATGTTATGACCATCAGCCAGGGTCATTTTTGACCATATCAATTATAGTTCAGTTTTACCAGTTGATAGTATTTCAGTGGGTCATTTCATGTTATTTTAGTTCAACTAGTTATTCTCTCATGCTTATTGTATCTCTCACTTAATACATTCAAAGTACTGATGCATACTTTATATATTGTATTGTATTATGATACAGGCGCTGGTTCTCAATCCCTGCATCGTCAGTAGTTTCCCTCAGACGATATCAACAGCAATGTTTGGTGAGTCCTCATCTTCAAAGGACGATATTAGTTTTCAGTTAGTTTTTATTTAGACAGATTTTAGCATTAGCTGGGGGCTTGGCCTAGAAACTCATCAGTTAGTAGTTGGCTTTCAGACACAGTTACGTAGCATTGTTCTTTTGATATATTGACTCTTGTCAAATTAATATTTCTTGAATGATTGTAATTTTTTAAAGCTTCCGCTTATGTTTACTCAGTCTACCGGTGTAATAATAGACCATCGATTAGCTTGGGGTCACTTGTGGCACCAAGTACCGTATCTTGTCCAGGGTATAGGCTCGGTTCATTACAAACCTGGTATCAGAGCACTAGGTTTAGAGTATCCTAGGATGTCTGAAAGCCGCATCAAGTAGTTTTTTTTCATGGGTGTGAAGCGCACCACACTTATGACGAGGAGGCTACAAGATGTTATTAGAAAAACTACCTTTTGTTCATACTCTTTATCCTGCGTTGAAGTTTAATTCTAGAAATTTCCTCTTAACTCTTGCTCTATTCGTTTCAGTGAAACTATGCATCCAAAATTAGGAAATGAAAGAAGGGATGAAAATGCCAACCGACCTACCCCACCAGGTCCAGCATCCCCTTAGGACGACCAAGTGTCCTAAGAAGAATTCCAAGCGACAATCCAGCTGCGGGCTCAGAAAGTGACTAACCAAGTGAACCAACAAGTGGTTCCGGTGAATACAAATAGGTCCGCAACAGCTTTTAGGGTTCAGGACTTCACCCAAATAAACCCTCCATCTTTTCATGAATCTAAGGTGGGAGAGGACCCACAGGAGTTTGTGGTTAAGGTGCGGAAGATCATCCGAATTATGGGTGTTAGCTCAGCAGAGAGTGCTGATCTGGCTGCCTACCAGTTGAAAGGGGTGGCTCAGATTTGGTACGATTAGTGTTAGGAAGGGAGACCAGCAGGAGTAGAAGTAGTAGGGTGGGAAGAGTTAACCACAACATTTCTAGATAGATTTTCCCTTAAGAGTTGAGGGAAGCTAAGGTTGTAGTGTTCATGAACTTAAAGTAGGGTAACAGCACCGTGGAGGAATATGCATTGGAGTTCACTCGGTGGTCGAGATATGCTCTAGAAATGGTAGCCTAGCTAAGGGCTCGCATGCTCAAATTCATCAATGGAGTATCAAACCTGGTATTTAAGGAGTGCAGGACCGCGATGCTCATCAAGGACATTAACCTCTCCAGCCTCATCATTCATGCCCAACAGATTGAGGCAAAAAAGTTGAAGGATATGGAGTTGGAGGACAAACGGGTTAGAATGGGTCAATCTAATTATGGCCACCAGAGGTCCAGGCGGTAGTAGTCACCCACAACAGCAGCAACAGAGGACTCCAACACCCACATCTGTCACCGTCCCTACTTTCCTGTTTCGCAAGGATCGGAATGGTGGAGCATTTGACTCTCAGTCCTAGAGTCACAGTGCTAGCAACTGCTACCCAGGTTGTCCTAGGTGTGGCAAGAACCATCTAGGTGAATTCCTCTTGGGTAAAGAGGGTTTCTTTGGATGTGGATAGTTGGGTCACAGGCTAAAGGAGTGTCAATTAGTAGGACGGGGAAAAGCACAGTCTACCACTTCAGCAACCCCAACAGGTCATCCGACTCAGTAGGGTAATACTTCAGGAATGGATGGCAATCAGCTCCAAAACCACTTTTATGCTTTGACCTCTCTTCAGGATCAAGAGAGCTCACCTAATGTGGTTACGAGAATGTTATGTCTTTTCCATCTAGATGTATATGCCCTACTAGATATAGGAGCCACACTATCATTCGTGACTCCTTATGCAGTTGTTCAATTTAAAATCAGTCCAGAAGTCCTCTCAGAACCATTCTAAATCTTTACCCTAGTTGGTGATTTAGTTAGAGCCAGTCTGGTATATAGAAACTGCCCTGTCTACGTGTTGAATAAAGTAATTCCAGTTGACCTAGTAGAGCTAGACATTGTCGATTTCAACCTCGTTCTTGGAATGGATTGGTTACACTCCGGTTATACCTCAGTTGACTGCAAAATTAGAGTCGTTAAATTTTAGTTTCCAAATGAGCCAGTTCTAGAGTGGATGGGTAGTAGCTCCGTGCCTAAGAGTCAATTTATTTCCTACCTTAAGGCAAGGAAGCTCATTTCGAAAGGGTGCATCTATCACCTAGTTCGGATCAAAGATTCTAGCTCCGAGACCCCAACTATCCAATCAATTCTAGTTGTCAGTGAATTTCTGACGTGTTCCCCGAAGACCTTCCCGGAGTCCCTCTCGAGCGGTAAATAGACTTCGGCATAGACCTTCTTTCAGACACTCATCCCATCTCTATTCCTCCTTATAGAATGGCTCCAACTGAGCTTAAAGAGTTAAAGGAATAGATAAAGGACCTTCTTGATAAGGGTTTCATCAGGCCTAACATCTTTTCATAGGGTGCTCCAGCGTTGTTTGTGCGAAAGAAGGACGATACCCTTATAATGTGTATCGGCTACCATCAACTAAACAAGGTTACAGTTAAGAATAGGTATCCCTACCTGGGATGGATGACTTGTTCGATCAGCTTCAGAGTGGCAGCTATTTTTCCAAGGTAAATCTCAGGTCGGGGTACATCATCTTAGGGTCAGGGAATGTGACATACCGAAAGCACCTTCAAAACTTGGTATGGTCACTATGATTTGTCGTTATGTCCTTTGGACTAACTAATTCCCCTGTAGCTTTTATGGACCTGATGAACAGGGTATTCAAGCAATATCTGGACATGTTCATCATTGTGTTCATAGAAGATATTTTGGTGTACTCCATAAATGAGGAGGAGCATGCTAACCATCTAAGGATAGTGTTGCAGACTCTCAAAGACCGCCAACTGTTCACTAAATTCAGAAAATGTGAATTATGGCTGAAGTCTGTGACTTTCCTTGGTCATGTTGTCTCAGGTGAGGATATTCAAGTAGATCTCAAAAGATAGTAGCGGTGAAAGACTAGCCCAGACCTACTTCCCCAACAGATATCAAAAGTTTCCTGGGTCTAGCCGCTTATTATCGACGGTTTTTAGAAGAATTTTCCTCTATTGCATCTCCTCTAACTAAACTAACTTATAAAAAAGTGAAGTTTCAGTGGTCAGATGCATGTGAGAAGAGTTTTCAGGAGTTGAAGACTCGACTCACTATAGCTCCAGTTTTGACTTTACCAGAAGGAACAGATGGGTTCATAGTCTATTTTGATGCTTCTAGAGTTAGCCTTGGTTATGTTCTGATGCAGGGGGGTAAGGTGATAGCTTACGCCTCTAGACAACTCAAGGTTCATGAGAAGAACTATCCGACTCATGACCTTGAGTTGGAAGCGGCGCTGTTTGCTTTGAAGATATGGAGGCATTACCTTTATGCGGTTCATGTTGATGTTTTAACCGACCACAAGAGCCTTCAGTACGTGCTCAGTTAGAAGGATTTGAATCTTCATCAGAGAAGATGGTTAGAGTTATTGAAGGATTATGACATGATCATACTATATCACCCAGGCAAGGCAAATGTGGTGGCGGATGACTTGAGTAGAATGTCAATGGGGAGCATTGCTCATGTTGAAGAGGGCAAAAAAGAACTAGCAAAAGATATTTATAGGTTAGCTCGGTCGGGAGGGCAGTTGGTTGATTCAGCTGAGGGTAGAGTAGTAAAGCAAAGTGGGTTAGAATCCTCGCTAGTTGTTGAGGTTAAGTCAAAGCAAGATGAAGATCCCATACTACTTAAGCTGAAAGAAGCAGCTCTACGAAAAGAAGTTGAGGCTTTCTCTAAAGGGGGAGATGGTGTACTTCGTTACCAAGGCAGACTATGTGTACCAGACGTAGGTGAATTGAGACAACAAATACTAGTAAAAGCCCACAACTCCAGATATTCTATCCACCTAGGTGCCACTAAGATGTATCGTTACCTACGGGATATCTATTGGTCAAACGACATGAAAAGAGACATCGTAGAATTTGTGGCTAAGTGGCTAAGCTGCCAGTAGGTTAAGGTGGAACATCAGAGTCCTGGGGGTATGGCTCAGGATATAAGCATACCCATATGGAAGTGGAATAAGTGAATATGGACTTTATTACAGGTTTATCTCGTACTCGTCGGCAGCATAATTTAATTTGGGTGATAGTCGATTGGATGACCAAGTCAACATATTTCATCCAAGTTAAAACTACAAAATCAACTGAGGATTATGCTAGGCTGTACATTGGGGAGTTAGTTAGACTGCATGGGATGCCCTTGTCCATCAGTTTAGGTAGAGGTACCTAGTTCACCTCGCATTTCTGGAAGTCATTTCAAAAGGGACTTGGTACTCAAGTCAAGCTCAGCACAACTTTTCACCCTCAAATAGATGGACAAGCTGAGCGAACTATTCAGACTTTAGAAGATATGCTGAGAGCTTGTGTGATCGATTTTAAGGGCATTTGGGATGATTACCTCCCTTTCATCGAGTTTGCATACCATAACATCTACCACTCCAGTATTAAGATGGCCATGTTTGAGGCATTATATGGTAGAAGCTGTGTCTCCTATAGGGTGGTTTAAAGTTGGCGAAACTGCCTTTATAGGACCTGACTCATTCCATGAAGCTATGTAGAAAGTGCAACTTATCAGGGAAAGGTTGAAAACAACTCAGAGTCGGCAGAAATCATATGCTGATGTGCGGAGGAGAGAGAGTTAGAATTTGATGTAGATGATTCGGTTTACCTTAAAATTTAACCCATGAAGGGGATGATGAGGTTTGGAAAGAAAGGAAAACTCAGTCCGAGGTATGTAGAACCCTACAGGATTTTGAGGTGAATTGGCAGTATGGCTGATGAGTTAGAATAACCTTCAGAGTTAGCATCTATGCACCCAGTCTTCCATGGGTTACTATTGAAGAAGTGCATATGTGATCCAAGCTCAGTTGTGCCATTAGACAGTGTAGGAGTGAAGGATAGCCTCTCTTACAAAGAAGTCCCAGTCCAGATTCTAGACCGGCAGGTTCGTAACCTGAGAAACAAGGAAATCGCTTTAGTGAAAGTCTTGTGGAGGAACCAACTAGTTGAGAGAGCCACATGGGAGGTAGAAGTAGACATGATGCCAAAATATCCCTATTTATTCTCTTCCAGTTCAGTTTCAGCATCAAGTATTAAATTCCTCCTCAATACTCTATTCAGTTCCATGCTTATTAGCTCTATTCATGTTTTCAGTGTGCACACTAGTGGTGCCAACTCAGTTAGTATGACTAAATCAGTTCGGAGTCCGTCATTCTTTCATAAATCAATTTATAGTTTCAGTCTGGGAATTGCAACTCCTTTCCCAGTTGTCTAGCATTTTTAGCTTTCATTCGAGGACGAATGATCCCAAGGAAGAGATATTGTAACACCCTAAAAGTCCCTAAAAACACATGAGGAACTGAAATGAAAAAAATAGAAAAACCTACACCAGGTCACAGAACGAGTCATGGAGTGACTCGACGGGTTGTTAAGTGACCCGTCGTGTGTGCTTTAGTTGGTAAATGTTGGGCCTTCATGAGAATTTGACAAGTTGTGGGATGGGTCATGGAACGTCGCGACTCGTCAAGTGAGTCATCATTTGGAAGGAGGAGGAAGGTCCAGTGGTGGTGATGAGTCGTTGAGTAGAGCGACAACCCATGATATTCCCCGTCGTGATTAGCCGGGTATGAGATTAGTGTAAGTCATGACTGGAACTCACAAGTCGTTTCGACACCCAACGACCCGTGAAGTCCCTCGTGCCAAGGTCCCAAAAATTTCAGCCGATTAGGCCTGCAGTGGGATGACGAGTCTTGTGTAGTAATGACTCATCCAGTCCCTCGTGAGGACTGACAGGGTCCAAATTCCTGCATTTTTAATAGGGGTGTTTCTATAATTTCCTGAATTTCTAGGCCCTAAACTACGTAATTTTGGGCACATTTAGGAGAGAATTGAAGGAATGATCGATGGTTTCCTCTCATTCCTCTCTCAACACTCAAACTCGGTACGAAAAAGTTACAGACAGACTTCTCAGGGAAAGGCTAGGGCATTCAATCTTCTTCTCAAATTCTTAAAGGACTTTCTCTAGGATTTCTACAACAGGTATGTGGGTATTTAACAAGGGAATTGTTCTTCCCCTGTGCCCCAAAACTCTCCTAAATTCTCTTATCAGTTCTAGCCCTAAAGTTCACCGTTAGGGTTCAATTGTTAGTAAATTATGGAATTTCTTCATGTTATAATTCTCTTGAGTATTGAGGGTTGTTGTTAGTAATAATTTTGGTCATTATCTCCTTACATGAATTATTATGATTTTATCCCTAGTTCTTGAATGCAGTACTTTGGGTATTGCATAGTTGATCATATATTAATGTTGCTTGACTCCGTTAGTATTGGAAATTCTATGTTATTGCTATCGTATAAATTCTTAGTCAGTTGCATGCTAGTTCAGTCTTAGTCAAAATATTAGCATCTTCAGTATCTTCTAGTGATGACAGCTGATCAGTTTGGCTATAGTTAGTTCTTGAGGTGTTAGTAATGCCTCCCAGTTATCAGTTATCAGTTATATCTTTAAACGGTTATGACGCTTCTAGATAAGCAGCTCTAACCAGTTTGAGAACTACCAATATCATTTTCAATTTGTTTCCTAGACGGTTATGACGCTTCCAGATAAGCAACTTTGGCCAGTGTTAGAACACCAGTTACAGTTATCCGGTCCGATAAGACTCTCAAGGTACTTTCAGATAAGTATCCCTGGCTTAGTATTGGCCCCATCTTTGAGCTATCAGCTTAGTAGTCAGACTAGGACTATCCAGTGGGAGTAGGACTTAGCACCGAGAGGGCCGGGGTTGCAGTGCACCCAGGCTTCCAGAACTACATTGCCACTGTAAGTTATTTAGCCCAAATAGGCCCAGACGGTGATATCACAGTTCATGTATTTATACCCTGGCAAGGTATATTGGGTCCTATCGATGGGGCGTATACATCGAACTCCACATTTAGCTCACGTGGATATATGTCAGTTATAGACTCTCCCACTTGTCAGTACA
Source organism: Datura stramonium (assembly GCA_018107945.1). Lineage (NCBI taxonomy): Eukaryota > Viridiplantae > Streptophyta > Magnoliopsida > Solanales > Solanaceae > Datura > Datura stramonium. Next base: position 114,879 of record JACEIK010004024.1, read on the forward strand.
ATCTGAATTCAGTTCAGATCAATTTAGCTCAACTCAGTATGTCAGTTTCGGGACATGTTGTGACCATCAACTAGGTTCATTTTTGACCATATCAGTTATAGTTTAGTTTCACCAGTTGATAGTATTTCACTCGGTCATTTCATGTTATTGCAGTTCAATTATTTATTTTCTCATGCTTATTTTATCTGTCACTTACTTAGTATATTCAAAGTACTAACGCATACTTTTATGTTGTATCGTATTATAATATAGGCGCAGGTTCTCGGTCCCAGCATCGTCAGTGGTGTCCCTCAGATGATATCAGCAGCAGTGTTTGGTGAGTCCTCATCTTTCGAGGAAGATATTCATTTTTAGTTAGCTCGTATTTAGACAGATTTTAGTGTTAGCTGGGGGTTTGTCCCAATAACTCATCATTTAGTAGTTGGCTCAGACACAGTTATGCAGCATTGTTCTTTTGATATATTGACTCTTGTCAAATTAGTATTTCTTGAATGATTGTTTTTTTTAAAGCTTTCTTTTATGTTTACTCAGTTTATCAGTGTAATGATAGACAATGGGTTAGCTTGGGGTCACTTGTGGCACCAAGTACAGTGTCTCATCCAGGGTATAGGCTCGAGTCGTGACAAGATGCGATCTAACTCTGGCCATTTATCCTTTGGAATGGCCTTATTCTTCCTTCTCGATTTGACCTTTTGCTCCAAGCAACACGTCATCATCTCCAACTATTGGCGTGCGAGTCAGAAAGTGTGTCCTCACCATCGTGAGATAATGGAGAAAAGAAGTTTAGACATTAACTCAAATCACATATGCACAATAGGGGATAAAAGAATACAATTTTTCCTAAAATGCTCTATAGCCTCTCGAAGATAGGATACGAACATCATTGTACTGATCCGGGTGACTCTACTAGGAACTTGCTCTTGTACCGGTAAGAATGATGAATCTAAAGCTCTGATATCACGCTGTCATGACCCAAAAATGGGCCATGATGGCACTTACTAAACCCCCCCCCCCCCAATAGATAAGCCAAATTCTAAGAACGAAAAATGAAATAAAGGCCAACAAACATAACAAGGAAGTGGAAATGAGGTAAATGGGCCACAAAGTATAGATACATACATAACAAGTACAAAATATACAATACTGGCCCTAAGAAAATAAGGAAAGACAATATATACACACAAGATATCAACCTCAGACCTGGTGTCACCGGTACAAGAGCCTCTAAAAATATGAGATTAAGGCTATACAAAATACAACTGTATGATAGGTACAAAATATAGACAGTAGATACAAGATGGAAAGTAGTAAATCTCCAGACGCTAAGAGCACACAACAATCCGAGCAGCAAAAGTTCACGAACTAGCAGGGGATTAAAGAGGGTGACTCGTACTGGGCGCTGCATTAGAAAAATATGCAGAGGTGTAGTATGAGTACCAAAACACAAGGTACTTAGTAGGCATCATAGGTCGACTGAGCTTAGAAGATAATATATAATATAAAAGACATGAAAGAAAATATCTATTAAAAACTAACCTGGAAATAACAACAGATCAAGGGTAGAGTGGAAAATATCAATAATACAAGAATATACAAATATACAAATATGCAAATGTAATGTAGTGCAGTATAGGATGATGCAATGCAATATGCAGTGAAACTCGCAATGACCTCGGGCCACCCGACATCTTACCTCGTACGTAGTAACAATAAAATATAGAAATGACCTCAGGCCTCCCGGCATCTCACCTCAGATATAGTAACAATGAAACTCGAAAAAATCTTGGGCGGTACAACATCTCACCTTGGACATAGATAGAAAAGTAAAGTATAACTGGTTCGGCATCTTTCCTCAGACTGAATTTACAGGTGGTGCAAATCTTTTATAAAATTGAAAAGCAGTAAAACAGAAGTACACTCCCTCAAAGATCAAATCAGTCAAAAATGAGACGCTTTTAGTTTAAAAGTCGAAAATCAATATTTTTCCTTCAAATCATACCTCAATCATTGTGCATGTATATGTGGATGTATGCATACTCACTCAGGTAGGTTTGTGTGTGCGTAATATTCCACATCAAATAGGGTAAATCATCTTTCATACCACAATCACACTAACTTGGAGTCCAGCTACTCCAAAACCATGGCCTTAGGCCCACAATCTCATAACAGAAGGAAAATGGGAAAGTAAAGTAATAACAACTCCAACAAATCGATAATGACTAATTCTACCATGAAAACCCCTCCTAAGCATAACCTAAGGATCCTAAACCTATCATCAATATAATAACTAACAATCTAAATTAAGGCTTATAAAGTAATATTATTCTAAAGTCCAAGAAATGACCAATATTTCCTTAAAATCATCACAATCTAATTATAGCTAGCAATGCAGTCTAGTAATCATGAAACTTATAAAATATATTATCAAACTTAGCTAAGTCTAAAGAAGGAAAACTGTAACCTACCTCAAGGCCGAATAGTGAACCATGAATCATCACTGGAAGCTTTACCCCTTCAATGTCTCGGATCACTACCACACTATCACAAAAATGATCTACTCATCAAAAGACTAACGATACCATATTGCAATATTAAAGTCCAGGTCAAAAATCAAGTCAAAAAGTCAATCCCGATCCCTGAGGGAGAAATAGTAATTTTTTTGAAAAATCAGTTCACCCATTAGATAAGAAATCTATATATGAAATTTCATCGAAAACGGGATCCGAATCGACCCTCAAATCATCAAACAACAATATCTTAGCTTTAGGCCCAATTCCATGCTCAACGCGGTATAAATAATGAAATAATCGACAAATCATAAATTTAATATCAAAAATAATTTACCAATTATATACAGACCTTAAGTTCCAAAAATCAACGAAAATCATTCACAAATCGCCCTTCAAACCAATGATTTTCAATTTCTTATTTTTGGGTTAAAAATCTCAACTTCTAAATCCATTTAGGAAATAAAGAATGCAAATATAATGGGCATTCTTATAAAATAAACAAAATAGTGGTAGAGTCGCATTACCCAACATTCTCCCCAAAAAAACGCATAAAAAATTACCTCAATCAGAGTTTCCTAATTCTCAAAATGTTGAAAATACAAATTCCAAAATCTGAAAATTTTTATACTTAGAGACTGCCGCATTTGCAGTCTCTTCACCGCAATTGCGGTACCGCATTTTTGGTCCAAGGTCCGTATTTGCGGTTTCACCAACACTAACAATAGTCATAAATGCTAAAAGGTCATAACTTCCTCATACGAACTCGAAATACGATGATTCTTTTTGAAATGATTCCAAAATTATGATACGGTTATAATGGTTCAATAATAATACAATTTAAATATCATTTGTTCAGATGGTACCATTTAAGTTTAACAACTTCAAAATATCTATCTTTCAATAAGCAATCGAAAATCATCCGAGACCCTCATACCCAAATCAATAGTGCAAATCAATTGTAAAACACTTTCCAGAAATGTTGGACATCAACTCACCAATATAAGGTCTTCTTGACCGAAAATTGACTGTGGTCAAACTTAGCTTCTTTAAAACTTAAAAATCCAATCAAGGGCTCAAATCACTCACGAATATCTCAAGATACATGCAAATAATCCAACTAACTTAAAAATCACCCCCTGAACCTTACGAAACTGTTAGAATTAGAATCTGAGCTCATTAACCTAAAATATCGATTTTAGTCAAGCTTCTCAGCTTTCAAACTTTCTATACTGAAAATCTCATCCAATCTTCATCTGATCACCTCAGGAATCGTGTCATCTATCCCCACAAGTCATAAACGACATAATAAAGTTACAAGAAGGGTCAAACTAAAAAAATAAATTCAAAATCCTAAAATGGAAATGCGAGTCGTTACACCCACAAATGCCAATGTTTCTCAAAATCTCCATTCTAATACCAATATATGTGCATCTTAATTGTCATTCCAAAATCATTGTCAATGATTGCTAGTGTCCCTCAAAATTGCTGCAAGCAAAGCTGTAAATTGTTGGTATGAGTTTGTTCTAACTCATCCAAGAGCTCCAAAAATTATTGTTTATCTTCAAGGAGCCCTAAATGTAGGTTATATTCTATATTTTTCTCATATCTATTTTGAATTTATTTTTTATTTTCTTCCTCATTGAACTGTAAAGTAACATGGATCGATTTTTTAAACTGTAGAACCTTTTCTCATTTATAGTATGCGGGGATGGAGATTTTGGCCCAAGGAAAGAAATTAACGCTAGTAGAAAAGGGGGAAATCTATTGCTGGATATTTTTTGGGGTATGTTCTTTTGATTTCTTCATATTCCTTCTTCAAATTATTGAGTTTTTTTCTCAACTCTATTATAATATCAGATTGCTTATTTTATGTTATATTAATCCTTTTTTCCCATTTGATTTTACTGATTTTGTGTTTCTAGTAGTTACATTTCAGGGAGAACTATGACTTTATATTCTTTTTCTTGATTTTTGTATTAAGTGGAACCAACTTTAAGTTTTTCCTAAAGTAGTAAGGTAATAGACACCCAAGAAAACAAATTATCTAATTAATTGAAATCCTTACAATATTGACTGGCCTATTTTTTTTAATCAACTATTGATCATAATCATAGAAGTTCTATCGAACTAAAATGGCTACTGATATCTTCTCTAATAAACTTAGCCAATATTTTCTGATTTGAACACCTCATTCATCCCATGTCAACAGTGGGGGCATATAAAAAGAAAATTTCAAATACACTACACTATACTATGAGAAGATCTAACCCCAATAAATAAACTTCAAGAATAGAATAAGATTTTAGTTGGAATAATGCTTATTGAGATTTAAAAAAAGATAGAAATAGCCCAAATAAGAATCAAATTATTAATATTTTGTTAGTTTATATAAATTTATCAGGTGGCCTTCCAGTCCATAAACTGTTGTGAGGGATCAAGGACAACAATGTTCCAGTCCCAAAACTGCTATAGAACCACTAAGCTTAGTTCTTACAAAATAATCAGAGGGCCTTAGAGTTTCAGAATAAAGTTAGAATAGTTATCTACCAGCACAGAGTCTTCCAAATGACCAACTTCCATTAATGGATGTTTGAATCACTTGAAAGCCTTGAACATGTGCTAACTCATCCTCAAATGTACTGAAAAAAAAGAACACAAATTAAAACTTTTTTCATGTTATAAATATAAAAAGTTAACAAGAAAGGCACATCATTCATTTTTAGTCTTTCTATATCTCCCTTTCTTAAGTATTCATGTTTCTATTTTCATTGTTCCACCACTTTAGGACTCCTAATAGTTCAACCTTCATTTTTTTCTCAAACTTTTTAATTTAGAATTAGAACTTCCAAATTTTTTTAAAGTTTGAATTGTAAGAAAGATAAACCTGTAGAACTTTACAGAATCCCTAATTCCATATCTAACACGAATTGAATTCGCATGTTGTGAGATTGTGCCTCATATTAGTTTCTTAGCATAGTTAGAGTAATGATATAACTTTAGAAGTATACCTAAAATAATTTTTTGGCTACATATGAGACTATAACTGTATGAAAGAATCAACATTGAAAGATGGACAAAGTCCAATCTCAAGAGACATATTCATGAATTTATTTTTCCTAAAAGAGTTTAATGTTATTCGTTGTGTCTCTCTAGAAAACTTAACAGGAAGCCATTAACAATCCTTCATCCTATAAGATTAGATATAAAACGACATAATCATCCATAGACATATGCTAGTATCCCTAATAGAATAAACTGTCCAATTCCTTATTTCTACAAAAAGTTCATCTTTTAGCCAAATGCAGGTTCAATAGCTTTCTCTTTTTGCTTCTAATTAATTTTTTAACTTCTTTACTAGCTTGCTTCCACCATTCAAATGGCAAAACTCACAAAAAGGTGTTCAAACAAGATCAACACTATTGGTACTACTCACCATTCCTAAATATAGTAATAGTTTTTCATGGTTTTCTTGAAATTATATACAAAATTATTTAAATATTTCTTGTAGCTATTTCTTGGATTGAAAAAGATTCAAAAGAGGATGAGAATTTATCTATAACTTCCTTTTTAGTCATAATTTCATGTTCTTGAATTAATGTAACTTGTTTTGGTGAATATAAATATACTTAGAAATGAATTTTGTTGTTATTCTTTTTGGATTGAGTGAACCGTACTTATAGAGCTTAAGTTGTTAGAGTGTGACACTTCTATTTAGTTAATAAGCGTGTAAAATTGTCTTGATTCTTTTGTATTGGAACAAGTACATGAAAATATTTTTATTTATGGTGTTGATAAAACATGGTTGGTACTGAGGCATAGTAGTTGTATTGATATGGTGAGACTTGGATTAGAGATTTTTCCTTATTTTAATATTGTGGAAAAATATTTGAATAAAATTCAATTGTGATATATAGAATTTTATCATTATTTTGATCCAAAATGTTTGAATAACATTCAATTGTGATATCTAGAATTTTATCTTTATTTTGGATCAATTGTGGGAGGATTTGTTGATAGTGATATCTAGAATTTTATCTTTATTTTGGATCAATTATTGGAGGATTTGTTGATATTTCATTTTTGGTTTCTTCTTTGTGCTATTGATATGGTATGTGCTCAAATATTTCTTTAGGAATTTCCCAATTCATTTTCCTTATTTGGGAGCTTGAAGAATAAAAAATGATACAAAGTTTCATCCACCATTAAAAAAACGGATATAAATAAACTCTCCGATTTGTCTTTCTAGTGAGTTTTCTAGCTCCGATTCGCTGAACTTTATCTACTTCACCCTAACCATCGCTATGCGGTCTTACACCACCATCATCACGCCCTCACCATCACTGTCTTTCATCATGAATCGACGTTCACCTCGTGTCTCTTCCTCTTTTCCAACGACAGAAGATCGCCAATGCATTTTTTCCAGCAAAGCCCATGATCTCTTCTGGGGATTCACCGATGAATTTTCATATAGTTCTCACAACTCATCTCGCGAAATGGGAACTAGACCAAGAACCAAGAATTTTCCTCCAAATCCCAGATCTGAGGTGTTAGATTGCTACCATCCACTATTGGGTCGGTGAATCCCATTATCTTCTCTGATGACTCCAACCTCTAGGTTCTATCATTTCTATACTATTTATGTACTATTTTGAATTTTATTTTTTGTGATTTACTTCCTATTTTTCAAAGTCCTTGTGTAGTCATTCTTATGGAGTTGGTTCTTGAGTAGCTTCAGATTTTTATTTTTATTCTTTCCTTCTCATTCAATCAGTGTTTCTTGCTTGTTATTTTTGTTTCTTAACCATTTCCATTGTATTTTTCCTACTGCTTGCCTAATCTTTCTCCTGCACTCTATTGTCTGTCTAGTAGCTTTATTGTATATTCTTGCTTTTGCATTCCCTACTTTCTAGCTCTAGTCTTTGTCATATAGTTTCTAGCCTTAGGATCATTTCTTTAATTCTAGGATCATTGCTTTAACTCCTATGACTAGTTTTTAGTTGTTTTAGTGGTGGTAGCGAGCGATGATAGACTAGGGCCACGCTCTCTATCAGGGGCAGGGGTGATACGTGGGTTAAGAGAGCTTCCAAGCTAAGAGTTGGGTTTTGGAACATAGGTACGTTAATAAGGAAGTACATAGCTTTAGTGAAGATTCATAGCTTCTGTTCAGGAAACCAAGTAGGTAGGAACTAAGGCGAGGGATGTGGACAGGTTTAAGTTGTGATACTTAAGAGGTTCTAGGGATAGGAATGGAGTAGGAAATCTAGTAGATAATGAATTAAGGGACAGAGTGATGAAGGTTAGGAGGGTTAACAATGGGGTGATGATGATTCAGCTAATTGTTGGAGGATCTACTGTTACACCCCGTAAATTCCCGGCACATAGATGGCCTATTCGCGTGTTGGTTAAGAGTATTTGAAAGCCATACAGGCTAGAAAAAGGTCCGGGAAAAGATCGGACAAGCGCCAAGTTGGCACGTTGCAAGGCAAAATGCGACTTATAAATCGCATTCCCTGAATGCGATTTATAGTGTCTATTATATATAAGCCCCCACTTCGGTTTTTAAGTTCATTACTCATATAATTTCCAGAAAATTCGCTGAGAACTAAGAGGAACGAAGGAGATGATATAATTATCGTCCGATTACGCTGCCAAACGTAGTCCAAATCTAAATTAACCTCAGGTACCGAGATATTTAGCAGCAGGGAAAATTAAATTAACCTCAGGTACCGAGATATTTAGCAGCAGGGAGCATTCCCCAACGGATTTTGTTTCAAATACGCCGATGAACGTCTCGAGCACGACTAAGGTAAGCAGAATTGTTCGAAACTAGTGCTTTATGTGTATTCCTACGTAAAAGTGAATACTTCCTCCTCTGAAAAGTGGAAGTTGATCAGCCTCGACAAGCTCAAGTTTGAAGGCAATTATATGACGTCGTCCTTCAGAATAGTGTTGTATTTAGCACAATTGATGGGTATATGAATGCAATGGGAGAAATAGTCGAGTAATACCGAGCCTCGTCCGACAGTCTCCTTGACAAGTTAGAGGTTTTAGTTGTATAAATCATAGTAAATTCAATGTACCTTCTAGTTGAATGCTGAGTATTGAGTAAGTTTTATAAATCTCGGGTTGTGCCGTCAGACACCTGGGCTGAAAGATAGAAAAGCATGCGCCAAAGGGCGAGTTAGCATCTGTATTCAGATAGCCTATTGTATGACAGGAAAGCATGTTGTAGGAATAAAGGCAGATTTTCTAATAAAAGTTAGTGAAAGTAAAATCGTATAGACAGACGCATTATGGCCACGTACTCAGCCATCTCTGCATTGACGAGATATTGACTACAGATACCATATTCAAACAGAGGTATCCTGGCTGGGCAAATTAGCCCAACAGTTAAATAAAGATTAAGAATCGCATACCGCAAAGAATCAAGAGGTACGTAAAGAGATCGAATAAGAAATGACAATAGTCTTTTCACTAAACATGTTTGCTATTTATATGTGCTATTAGTTTGTTGGAGACTCTGATGTGTCGTGAGGGCCCCTTACAGCGTCCTCTGCCGCCCCTGCTGGTAACGTCGCCTACTGAGCCGGTGGGTCTACGCCACTCTTCAAGGGGTGGCATGCCGCCTCAGCCTTGGATGAAGATGGGATGAAGCTTTCCCCATATCGCTTGGACAAGACCACATATCACTTTCACTCGTTGAGTTGTTCAGTGTCCAGGGTACTGTCCAGTGGCTGTAGATATTCCCCTGCTGAGTAGTTCCAGGAACAGGTACAGTCTCTCACATAAGCTTCTCGTATAGCTCGTTGAGTTTCCGTGTCCGGAACCAGACCCCACCTGCATGAGACATTTATGAGTCCTCTCGACGCCACAACACCTGCTATTTATATTGTCGGGAGGCCAAGCGCTCGAAGAGCCGAGACCCAGGGGGCCGCGGCAGTAGGAGTCTAGTGAGCAGATGAGTAGAGTGACTTATTTAGCTGGTTTTGACCCTGGTAGGTATATAGATTGCTTGCTTTGCTTGGCGCCATCCGAATTATGGGGTTGGTATTGCCTGCTTTCTACTTGTATATCTATTCATGTGCTATATACTAGCTACTAGACAGCAGGCCGTCGCGTCTACAGGTATGCCTCTGCCCTATCAGTACAGAAAGCTTGATTCAGTTTATATCAGCTTCTTTCGTATTCGCTAGTCTCCTCACATACACTGCTAGTTATGATATTCATATTCAGCTATAGCCCGTTGTATTGAGCCAGTTGCTTGCATACTCAGTACCAACGGTACTGACGCCCAGCGGGGCGCTGCATGCCTTGCCTGCAGGTAGGTACTCATAGACGATAGAGAGAGTGTGTTAAGCATCCCTCGTGACTTCAAATGGCCAGAGCTCATCATCTCCCCAATGGTCCAGAAGCTCGAGCCCCGAGGTGTAGCTCTTTTCCTCTTTTCGTGCACAGGCCAGGTATGGGTAGGCCTGGGCCCCTGTCCCGACTATTGTCTCTCTCTCCCTCTGCCACAGCACTCAGAGGCTTGCAGATTGTATATACTATTCTCTGTGGTCAGTTGACGGTCGTGTGAGGCCGTGCAGTTGTTATAGCTGCTTATTATTTCTCGTTTTATGTTGGCCATGGGGCCATAGTTGATGCAGGTAGTGGTGACCACGGTCACGTGAAGCTTTTCAGTTTTCCCATGTTAAGTTTCAGATGACTAGACAGCATGGTGGCCTTGTCGGCCCGCATAGGTTCCTGATGTTAGAATGTTTCTGGTTAGCTGTTGATATTCATGTGGCTATAGCCCAGCTACCTATAATGTATTTACAAAATGCTATATAGCCCTTGTTTCTAGAAACCTAAGATAGAGCTAGCTGTGTTCAGATGTCTAGGCCCGCCAAATAGCAGTCCAGGTCCTACTAGCACCATTACGGTGCCAAAGTCATATCCCCTGCGGGCGGGCTGCGACATCTACCTGAATATTATTGGCCACGCCCACAAGTGGGCTTGCACTCCAGGAGGTCAGGCGACATGCTTTTGGGAGGCTCCAGGACTACGTGGTGCAAAGTATACCACATAAGGAGAAGCTTTTTTGAAGGAGGATACTTGGGACATATGGGGCGTACGTCAAGTGGCTATGAGGATGTGCATGAGGGATTTTGTTTTAAGGACAAGAATGAAGGGGAGGTTCTCTTGGAGTTCACTAGGGGCTTTGGGTTGGTGATAGCAAATTTTGTGTTCGAAAGAAGGAGGACCTTTGTAGTTCTGGGTGGCCAAGACCTACAGATTATTTTCTCCCTTCAAGAGGATGATAAAGGTCTTTGAAAAGACAGTGCTATCCTAAGTGAGAATCTACAACCCAACATAAATTATATGTGATTGATTAGGAGATCAGAGAAAGAAGAGGAAGAGGGTTATGACCATCACCAAGGATCAAATTGGGTAGTTTGGATATGGTTAATGCCACAGAGATCGGGGAGAAGTTAGCTGTGGGGCTTGGGAGTGGAAGGGGGTGTGGAAATTAGTGGGATAGACTTTGAGTAGCATTACAGCTAATTAGGAGTGTGTTAGCTCGAGAGTATTATTTGCGGGCACTAAGGGAACTAGTGATGAAATGGAGAAGGGCTAAAGTGGGGGAAGTTGGTGAGGTGAAGAAAGTGGCATATGTGGAAGCTGATAGGAAGCAAGACGATAAGGAAAAGAGGACGAATTGGGAAAAGTATAAGATGGCGAGAAAGAGGTAAAATTAGCGGTTACGATGCCAAAAACAATGGCCTTTGAATGATTATATATAAATTTAGAGGACAAAGGAGGGAAAAAGAAGTTATACAAGTTAGCCAAGGAGAGAGAGAGGAGAGCTCGTGATCTAGACCAAGTGAAGTACATTAAGTGATGAGATAGTAAGTATTGGTAGAGGAGACTGTTAGATGGAGATAACAGACGTACTTCATTGACTCTTGAATGAATAGGGGAACAATATCATTGGAGTTGGGGGATTTATACCAAGAGAGATTCTCGTGATATGTGTATTGTCGATGTATAGGATCAAGGAGGTCCAAGTAGTTGCTCGTAGGATGCATAGAGGTAGAGCGACTAGGACAAATGAGATCTCGGTAGAATTTTGGAAGAGCGTAGGTAGAGTGGGTGTGACTAACTAAGTTATTTAATGTTATTTTCAACTCGCAAAGATGCTTGAAGCATGGAGATGGGATGATTCCGTTGTGCGGTGACATTCAAAATTGTAACAAGTATAAAGTATCAAGCTGCTAAGCCACACTATGAAGGTATGGGAAAGAGTGGAGCTGAGGGTGAGAAGGGATGCTATTTCTAAAATCAATTTGATTCATGCCGCGTCGACTACAAAAGCCAATTCATCTCATAAGAAGACTGGTGGAAAGTATAGGGAGAGGAAGAACCTACACACGGTGTCGATCTCGAGAAGCCCTACAACAAAGTTCCAAGGAAGATTTTGTGAAGATGCTTTGGAGGCTGAGGAGCCGATAGCTGCATACTAGGGTGATCAAGGACATGTACGAGGGTGAAAATACCCGGGTCAGGACAATGGGAGGAAACTTGGAGCACTTTTAAGTTTTAATGGGGCTGCATCAGGGATAAATCTTAGCCTATTTCTATTTGCCTTGGTATTAGATGAATTAAAGAATACAAACTGGGGGGAGTTACGGTGTATTTTATTTGCGATGACATAGTTCTAATTGACCAAAACATGAAAGTTAATAATCTAGAGGTTTGGAGGCAACCCCTAGAATCCAAAGGGTTCATGTTGACTGGGCCAAAGACCGAGTACTTAGAGTGAAAGTTCGTTGAGGTGGTGATGAGTGTGTGCGTGGTAGTGAGGTCGGACACTGTGCTATTTCTTAAAGAAAAGAAGTTTCAAGTATCTTGGATCTATTATTTAAGGTAATTGGGAGATTGACGAGGATGTAATTCACCGTATCGCTGCAAGATGAATGAAATGAAAGGATCTCTTTCTAAGTCCCGTGTGATAATAAGATGCCATAAAAATTAAGGGGAAATTTTACATAGTGGTGGTCAGACTTACTATGTTGTATGGGGCGGAATGTTAGCCATTTAAGAAATTACATGTACAAAAGATGAAAGTTGCGAAAATGAGAATGTTGTGATGGACAAATATACTAGGAAATATAGGATTAGGAATGAGTATATCAGGGATAAGGTGGGGTACTTCGTGGAGGATAAGATGTGGAGGCAAGGTTGAGACACTGGTCGTACAGAGGAGATGCCTAAAGGCCTCACTATGGAGGTGTGGGAGGTTGTCGAGGGATGGTTTCAAGAGAGGTAGAGGTAGGCCGAAGAGGCATTGGGGAGGTGCTTAGACAGACATGAAACAACTACAACTTACCAAGAGAATGGCCCATAGATAGAGGTTGTGGAGGATAAATTAGGGTAGGGGTTAGTGGGGAGCAGAAAGTGCTGTTTAGAAAAATTAGCCCATAGGCGCTATATTACTATATATATTCATGCGATGATCCTCGAATATTATCTAAAGCCTGACCTTGTGTGTCATAGTATTTACTTCATATGATATTTTTGACATGGTTTTTTCCATCCATTAATTTTATTATCTGGATTACTTTGATTTGTTTATCCTTGAGCTAAAGGTCTATCGAAAACCTTTCTCGCCCCCGAGGTAGATGTAAGGTCTCGGCGTACACTCTACCTCGTCGTACCCCACTTTGTGGGATTATATTGGGTAAGTTGTTATTTTTGGATCAATTGTTGTAAAGAAATATAAATTCAAATCTTGACTTCACCGAACATGTCTAGATTTTTTTTCTTATTTTGGGTCATTTATTGCTAAAGGATATAAATATTGAATTCCTAGTTTTAGTTTATCATGAAAGTTAATTTTTTGGTGTTTCTCTTGTGTTAATAGGATTTTTTAATGGATAATGAGATAAGAGTTGGATGAACTGGCCTCAGATGAATCAAGATATTTGAGAGTAAATAATTTTCTGCATAAGGCATTTGAATGATCTTCAAGGAATGAGACATTATGCCCCTTTTCAAAAAGTGCATAATCGCTATTTGGCTTTATTGAAATATGGTGGAGGATCACTTGGTTATCTATGGGTTTATTAATGGTTACACCAAATGGGTTTTTTCACAGAGAAGGTTTTTCCTTGAGAAGTACACCTCATCCAATCAAAGATGAAATGTTCTTATTTACATGATAATATTGATGGACTACTTCATGATATATTTAGAAATATCGAGGTTGAGTGAGGGGCATAAAGAAGGGAGTAGGGGAGAGGTATTACCCGAAGATGTAGTTAGGCTCCTTTAAGTTATCGGAGGAAGAAAAAAACAACAGGTATATCCAAAGGTATAGAAATTCTCACTAAACCAGTTTCACCATTCGCTTGTACTTGTTTAAATCCTTGCATGGATTGAGTTATGTAGTGGCTTGGATTCTTTGGGCTTGATGAAAGAGGTATTTCCCTTGCTCAGCTACCAGAATCTTTCAACAAGGCTAGAAAGGCATAAAACATTTGGGTCTTCTTTTGAAAAACATGCTTGCCCTACCAATTGTATGTTATTTTTGGAAGAAAAATAAGAGAGTAGATCTCGTTTGTGGGTCTTCTAGATGGAAAACTGTTGCTCATGCCTTGACTAATGCAAGGTCTAAAATTCCTACAAAGTTTTAAAGGTACTTTTCCTTAAAACCCAGGCTACAAAGGATATTTATGTGTAATCCATGAAACTTTCCTAGACCAGACTCAGACCTTGCAAGAAAAATCAAGAAGAAAACCGTAAAAGTTGCCTCTGAACGATCAGAAAACGAAGTCGTGGTTACCCAACGACTTGTTGTGTCAGTCATGGTCAGCAATGCATGGTCCCTCTAGAACCCAAGGGACATGGAAAAATCCATTGTGAGAAACAATGAGTCGTCATGTCACTCGTTGGCTTCCCACTCAAAACTCCTTTTCTAGGACCCCACGCACTCAACCAATGAGTCATCACGAAAACAACAACTCGTGGTGTGAGTCGTTGGTTGAGAGTCCCAAAAACCCTCCTCATTGGAAATGAGGGTAGCAACGACTTCTTGTACCACACAATGAGTCGTCATCACCACCCATTGTGTTGGGCAGTCAGGGTTTTTTTAGAAATGTTCCGTTGAAGGTAACTACTAGAAACAACGACCCGTTGGTCCAACAACGAGCTCCTTGTGTTGCCTGCTAAGTGCCAGACCTTTCAAATTTTCATCTAGTGACCACGGGAGAAACCAACGACCTGTTGGTTCAGCTGCCTTACAAGTTTTGGTGCTCCTCGTTTCCTAACTAGTGACCCCAAAATCGTGGATAGACCAACGACGGCCCAACGAAGTCATCATATAGTCTCAACCAACGACTCATTGAGTGATCTGCTTCTTTCTTTCTTTTCTTTTTGGTCCCCTGTAGGGAAGTTTTTCATATTTTATTTAGGGATATATTTTTGTAATTTTTCACCTATTTAGATCCTAAAATAAGTCGTTTTAAACAAATTTTCAAAGAATTTAGAGGGGTTAAACCGTTTCTCCTCCCTCATTACCTACTTAGACTTTTAAAAAATGATCGTATAACATAGGTCATTCCTCTCAAGCAGGAACTAGGGCTCTTTGTCAGTTGCATAAGTTCAAGCTTTCTTCTCCAGGAATTTCTTATTCAAGTATGTGGGAATTCAACAAGGGAATTGCCCTACCCTTGTATCCCCCAAAACCTTTCTCTATTTCTTCTATCGCTTATAGCCGTGTGGGATTTGAAATGTAGAAAGAAAGTTTTCAGATAAATTTCTTTAAGATTTCAAGTGGAATATTATTCCTGATACTAACTGCTTATTTATTCCCTATTTCTAGAAATTTTATGGAACTAGTATCTAGTGGAATGACTAAGTCATAGTTCTTCTGTAACAAGTAGAATTTTGCGTGTTGGACTAGACTTCGTAGCTTCTATCAGTTTTGAGATCCATATATTGTTAGTATATATTTAAATCTTAGTCAGATGCATGTTAGTCCATTCTCGCCAGATACTATTACTATATCGCATTGTCCGTAAATGTCACCGACGCTTGTCTATAAATATTTCGAGGTGTCGAGGTGCCTCCCAGTTATCTGTATTAGACTTAGATATCAGAGTCTAGTGGTTCTTTAGACGGTTTGTTAATATTTTTAGATAATAGATCTCGACCGCCTTAGAACCCCACTTTCGCATTTTAGCTTGTTCTTGATGGTTACGACTCAGATAAGCAGCCTGCCAGTCTGAATACCAATTATAGAAATCGGTCCGATCACACTCTCAGGGTACTTCCAGATAGGTATTCCCGACTTATTCTTTGGTCCCGCTCAAGATATTAGCTTAGTAGTCGGGGCCTAGACTATCTAATGGGAGGAGGACTTAGCACCGAGTGGATCTGGGGTTCCGCCAAGACCTGTTCCTAGAACTACGTTGCCACCGTAGGTTATTTCTTTTTATTTGGCACCAGACTTGTGATCACCCAGTTCATGCCTTTATACCCTGGCAAGGTATATTAGGTCCTATTGATGGGGTGTATACATCAGAATTCATGTTTAGCTCACCTGGTTATATGTCGGTTATAGACTCAGTCAGTATAGTCTCTGTTTAGCTCAGCTCAGAACAGTTTTAGTTACTCAGTTCGCCATCTAATTACGCTGTTCGATTAGTATATCGTATTTAGTACATGTCTTTGACCACTAGACAGGATCTTTTGACCATCTCAGTATATTTCACTTATTTAGTTTCAGCATTTCAGTTTGTAATTGCATGTCATTACAGTTCATTTATTTATTCTCCGTATTATGTTTTCTCCTACTAACTCGCACATTCAAAGTACCGACGCATACTCCTATGATGTATCGTATTATGATATAGATGCAGGATCTCAGTCTCAGCAACGTTAGAAGATCTTATCCAGGAGTTTCCAGCTGCCATTCGTGGTGAGTCCTCATCTTTTGAGACGTATGTTTATTTTTCTTCGGCTATTTTTCATACAAGTTTAGACTTTAGAGTTATCTAGCTTATCCCATCAACTCATCAGATATAGAAGGCTTTCAGACATAGAGTCAAACTTATTCTGATTTAGATGCTTAAATTCTTATTATTCAGCTTTCCTAAATATTTGTTATTTAAGCTTCCGCTATGATTACTCGGGAGCTGCCGTGTTATGATAGACCATGGGTTGACTTTGAAAGTTACTTGTGACGAAACCGTGTCTCATTCAGGGCAGTGACTCGGGTCGTGACATCATGTTTCTTGAAACAACTATTGTAGCTGAGAGCATATCGTAAAATCCACCTTAGTAAGGAGAAAGTATACGCAGTCAAAGTAATATAATAACCAAACAAGGAGTTGGGTCATATCCCCAAAGACTCTATTAGTCCACAAATATCAAACAACATGAATATGATTTGGATGGTTATGATGTACTCCACGTTGGGGTGGTAAAGATGTAATTAAATTAAAGATTAAGATGCTTTGGGCTTAAATAATAGAGAGAAAATTCTACTCTGAACCTCAGATAGTATTGACTCCCTAATCACTCAATAAGAAGTAGTGAAAATAGGCTTTTCACAACCAAGCTATCTACTTAGGCAATTGGTAGGTGTCTCTCAAAAAATACCAACAATATCAATCTAAAAATAATTTTATCAAATTGATTAGAATTCAAATTAAACCGACGCTATTTGCTAATTAAATTTATCATCAAATTTCTAGGTGAATCTATTAAACAAGTTTTGAAACATTGGTCATTGTTGATTGATGTTACCTAAATCTCACTGCTCTGCAAGCACAATTATGTAATTTTTCACAATTAGATATTTGCAATCACCAATTTAATAATTCAAAGCAATAATCAATCAAATATTAGCAAATCCATAATTATTCATTCTAATTAATATCATTAGGATTTACAAACCCATTGGGTCCATAATTCTAGATCAACGTTTAGCTACTCATATCTAGAGAAGAAAAGAAAAGCATTGTATGAAGCATGATCACTTACTTAGCAATGAGAAGAGAGAGAGAGAAAACTTGAATTGATCAATTAAACTTCAACGAATCCTCCAACTACAATAGATATCTTTAAAGAAATGCAAAACTATCAAAAACTAACTCTAAGCATCTAAAACCAAGCAAAAGTACTGTAGTTGTCAAAAGCTATTTCTACTAAACCCCTATTTAAATTACACCAAGGGCCTAGATATCCGGACTCACCACATCTTGAAAGTGCGGACAGCTTGAATCATCTCTTGAGATTGAATTTTCTGCATGGATGCTTTCCATCCTTGAATGATGGACCGTCCATTAAGAAGATAGTTCATACTTTCTTCGTCAATTATTTCACCAGATGAATTAATTTTTGGGAACACGCAAAGCATGACCCCTCCCAATATTATGGGATGGTTAGTGGGCCTTAGACCCTCATAGTCTCCATAGTGGAAGTGAGCTAATAAGAACTCAAACATTAGGTTGTTAAAAATTAAATGTGTCTAATGTTATTGCTAACTGATGTGTGTTGTGTCCCGTTAGGGGGTGACCTAGTGAAGTAGACCAGAGAATTTCAGACTACTTAGAATGCGTAATACCATTTACAATTAGATGCATATTTGGAAGGTGGTATAAGATCTTAATAAAAGACTTGTGTTTTGGGATGGAAAAATGTGCAGTTTTACAAAGCTACTGGTAAGTAGGGCACTGCTGCAGTGGTAGGATTCTCATTGCAATGAGACGTCGTAGCCGTTGAGTGTCGTGATAGCAAGTGGGTAGAGAAGTCATCATCTAGGTTCGCCGTAGCAGGGAAAAATTTTCATAGAGGACCTCAGCTGTAGTGAGAAAGTGACCACTGCCGCGGATGACACGAGGAAGAATGCCTGTTTGCTAGTATTTCGAGGTTTTCACCCCATAATTCTAAGACACGAAGTTTGAGAGCTCAGTAATTCTTTAAGAGCAAGTGTATTTTTGCCCATCCAAGATAAGATTTTCTTGTCTATCTTTCCAATCTTTGATCCTCTAACATCCTAGAATCAATGGGTGCTCTCTAATGGTGAATTTCTAGCTTAAAACCCTAGAACCATGAAATTTAGTGAGTTGATTGTGGTTGATGTTTATGGATTCTTAGGCTTAAAAGTGGTAATAATACTTCCTAGGGTGAATCTAAACACCATCAATGTCTCTAGTTTGAGACCCACAGTTCGTTAAAGTTGGGACCTTTAGCATTAAAAAACTCGCCAAAGGGGTTTGGGAAGGAGCCCATGAATTAGAGTAATGTGATTATCAGAAGACCATATTGTGTACTAACTCATGGGTGACAAATTGAACCTTGATAACGAGTAGAATATGGTGGGGTTGAATTTCCAAACTAGTGATTGAAGAGTAGATGATTAAGTACTCCTTTTATTGTTTCTAGACTTTGAACTTTCGCAGGTGTTGAGAAAGGTAAAGCTCCTACAAAGTAGCTTACATATTCAGTTCTTTGATTGAGGTATGTTATGATTTTTATGGAGTTAGACTTTTAATTCCCCTATATGTATTATGACTTGATGAGCATGCTTGGCTGGTTTTCGATGTCATTGTTTGTGATAGAGACTCGGGTGACTTAGCTATTCGAATGGGATATGAATTTCTCCAAGTCTCTGTGGCTGTTCATGATTTGGGCAACCCAATATGCACTTATGATTTGTCTTGTGTGATGATTGAATATTAAAATACACCATTATCCCGTGATGAGGCTTATGTTCGAGGGAGTATCTGATGAGCGGTGATGTGTTGATTGAGTAATACACTATTGTTCGGGCAGACGCGGCTTGTACCTACAGAGCATCCGAGCGAGTGGTTGTTAGTATGAGTGAGCTCGTATCCGTAGGAAGCATTCACAGATGAGTGGAAGCGAGTACCATGCCGATATGGTACATGGATTTCTAAAGTTCCCCTATAGGTCATGACCGGAAGGGTAAGCATAAGACCTCTGACATGTGTGTATAGATATAGACCGATGAGTGATTGATATAAGACTAGTTTGGTATAGATGTTAAACTGATGAGACATAGGGCTATATATCTGTGTTTGTATGGACATGATTTATTTGCATTGTTTGTGATTCGATTATATTATAATCTTGTGATGTCTTGTTTTTTGATTTTGAGGATTATATACATATTCCCATTCATTGAAAATTTTAGGTCTGATGATGAGAATATGACTGCTTAGTATTAGTGATCACCTGAAATTATGAGTTGGCTGATTTTCATGTCTGATTGTTGGTGTTCTTGTTTGTTTGTTCATTTATAATATATTTATTATATTTAAGGTCGCCTATGATGCCTACCAAGCATTACAAAGCTTGTACTAATGCTACTTGTACTTCTTTATCGAGTGACTGTGATCTAGGAGTTCATAGAGACTACACCTCTAGCATTGTTAGATGACTAATTTGAGAGGGTGAGCTGGATTCTTCTTCAGGATTTTTACATAATCTTCTTATTTTGGATGTCTATCTGGTCACATTAATTATGTTTTCGACTACTCTTAGACATTGTTAGCTAGAATTCGTTGTACAATGACTTTTGAATTTTTGGGATTGTAATAGGTAGCTTGTATAAGTCTTTGGTTTTTAAATTTTTTGATCTATTGTTATGTTACTAGTTGTTTTATTTTGGGTAAAATGAAATGAATAAATGGATGGGTTAGTTGGGAAATTATGGTTCACCCACCGAGGGGTTAGTGTGGGTGCCATTCACGACCAATTGAGCCATGACAAAGTTGGTATCAGAGCCAGATTCTTCGATCTCATTGTACAAGAACATGTCTAGTAGAGTCTTGAATAACAATACAAACACATCTATACTACTCTTCGAGAGGTTTCAAGACTTTAGGAAACCTCATTTTTCTTTTCGTGCTATTACTTTATACCAATTGTTATCTGGTGATCCAAATTGTTATCTAACCTCTTTCATTCTTTCTCTCACAGATGTGAGTGAGAGGAGTGTGACATGATCAGAGGAGAGGGAAGAGGCACTTGAGCTAGCCGCCGGGCTGTAGCTCATGGTAGAGGCAGAGTGGAAGTTGGGAAGATCGCGGTAGAAGATAACAAGCAACTTCATTTAGTAGCAGTGTTCCAGCTAGGGACAGGTGTTACACCTCAAAATTTTTTTGATGTTTAAAAGTGTTGGGAGAGTGAAAGTCCAAATGAATGATTAAATCATGAAATACTTATATACGGGATGATTACAAAGTTGAACTCAAGTTTTTAAGCCAGATCTTGGTAACAAAATTTGAATTATTGTGCTTATTACGAGAAAATATTTTAATAAGTCTCATATATGCCCAATTTGGGATGGTCATCCCCCAATATAGTGACTTGAGTTAGAAGTCCTATAACCTATCAAATTTAAGGTATTTGAGTTTAGTTTTCAGAACATCAAACTACTCGTTAATCGGACTTTGAGTAAAAGTTATGGATATTTACTGAGGTCAAGCGGTGATGGTAGGCACGCCGCCCACCCCACCTCTTATTTATTTCAAGTTACAAGTTGCCCACCATTTTAAACATATCCAAATGAGAGAATCTTGCTTAGGATCATATTTGTCTCCATATTTCAGGAAAGGTGAAGACAAACAAGCCATTGAAACACCTTTGGAATTCAAGGCAAATTTCGAAAATAAGCATCGTGAAGGTTCTAGGATCGCTTCATCGGATTACTTTGTTGTGCTGCTGTATTTTGAGTTCGTTTCTGGGAATAAATGAGGGAGGAAAACACTCTATCTTGCTGAATATGTGTTCGCGACGGTAAGTAATCTTACCTTTGATTTCTTTGAGTTTGTGAAAGGAAATTTGGAGAAAAGTAGTTGCATGAGTTGTTGTTATTGTGTGCTCTGTTTTTATTGCCGCCCAATTTTTCCAAAACATTGAGAAGTGACTGTTGCTTAATTACTTATATTATTCTACTTTGTTATATACCATGAGTAAACAAAGGTACCTTCAACCAAAATCCAGCCAAAACACAAGTTAAGTGATGGAGGTCATTTGCAAGTTGTGGAGTGTTGCGGTTGTTTTTGCTGTGCTTTGGTAGTGTGTTTGTGGTGTTATTACTACGTTTTGGAGAAGTAATAAGCTGTATGTATACTCCCTCTTAGTAGGGATTGAATATAATGAAAAATTAGAGTGATTCACCTTTTAAACTTTCCAAAATCTTAGCACAAAGCTAGAAATTGAAGCTAGACTAGGCGCCGTTTTGGTGTGTGGTTATTGAAGTTCTGTCCATTTTTTAAAAGGTTGGAGAAACTGTATTTAGATGGAAATATCTTCATTTTATGGAGTTTTTTGCTAAGTTGCCAATTTCTCTCCATTTTTCCCTTAAAAGTTGGTAGAACAAGTTGTAGTAAAATTGCTAAATGATGTTGTTGTGGCCACCGTTTGGGATGACGTTTTGGCTAGATATTTTGGTATAAACCAGCCTTGTTACTTGGTTATAAACTCCAGGAGTTGAAGAAGTTGAGGTCTGTTTACCGAAGTAAAGAATCAGCTAAAGAACACGTCGGGACAATGTAATGCGTCATTGTCCTTATTTTAAACACAACTTTGTACTATTGAAAGGACCTATAGTTATGCATTTTGAGCTAATATTGGGACATGTATGATTCTTACCAAATATTTAGAAATGTTTGGCATTAATATTGAATATTAAAGTAGGAAAAAAGAAAATGTGAAGCGAAAATGTCTTACTTACACTTGTTATCGTATTATGATTGTTGTAGCTATAGATTGAGTTTGGCACCAACGTGGGAACTATGATTTGTACTTTACATTATGTTACATTGTGATGTTAAATGTGTTTATCATTCTGGTTGATATACTCCCAGGCAGTAAATCTAAGCCAACGAAGACAAAACGAATCTAAGCTAAGAAACAACGCCAAATCTAGTAAGGGTAAATAGAGATACCCAAATGGAAATGCCCTAACATAGTTGTATATCTTTTTAGGTATATGTTATGAGTCATGTGAGGCCAAGAGGATATTTCCTAATCCTTCTCCTGCTTCGAATGATAAGCTACCGAGTCTCCGAGCTCTAATGTCTTTGAGCATGGTCTATGAATCTTATTGAACTCTTATGTCATCTGCACCTTCTTTTGATTTATAAGAAGTCATGAATACATGCATTTAAGTTCACTTTCTATCTTTACATGTTATGTGTGCGCTCACTTGAAGTTATGTGTTACCAAAGACGCCTATTCAACTACACAGATTTAGCATTTATCATTTCTATACTATATGTGCTAAATTGACTTAATATAAGCTCTATCGGCTTCACATACGATTATGATTAAGATTATTGATTTTACCCTAGTGCAGTATATCGGTTGGATTGACTTTATCCTAATGGTACAATCGTTAAATGGACTTACCCCAGTGTGGTATACCGGTTGACGGACTTCATATGGATTTTATGACTTGGCTGGCCGCTAGCACTATAGTTATAGATTTTTTCTTGTGCATTACTTGATTGCATTTGCATCTCAATATTATGTTGTATTGTTAGGTTTCAGTTTTTAGGGATTTTAGGTTGTTACTACCCTTATTTTCAGCTCAGTTATCATTTTTTTCAGTTGTCACCTTATATGTTTACAATTTTTAGCATTATGTACTGTAACGCACCAAAAATTTCCTAAGATTAGACCCTAGAAATGAAGCAGAAAACCAAAAAGTAAAAAAATTTCCCCATAGAACGAGTCATAGTACGACAAAAGACCACGAGTCGTGGCAGACCGTGTTGTGCAGCCTGTGAGTTTTCATGTTCCAGATGTCACAACTCATGTCACAACTATGGGGTAATTGTAACACCTGGAAGTCCTTGAGATCGAATTCCTGAGTTAGATGAAGCTCAACAAAAGATCAGCAGAAACTTGCCTCAGAATGAGTCAGCACGACTCGTTAGGAGACCTAACGGATCGTGGTCTAACCCTGAGGAATTGTAAGGGAAGGGATGGCAAGCCCAGTGGACACAGACTATCTCGACGAGTCGTCTTTTGTAGAAAAGACTCATTTGGTTGGTCGTTGGGTGGATGACAGGGTCCCCGAGTTAACTATTAAGAAGTGTGGTTAACGGAAGGATGTGAAGAGTCGTTAGGTGTGGCAATGACTCGTTGTGTCAGTTGTTAGATGGGAGTAGCTTAGAGAATGAAGGAAGCTCCTAGTGTACTTACTGTATTTCAACTCACGAGTCATTACCCAACCCCACGACTCGTAAGTTCGTAATGGGTAGAGTAAATTTTCCTGTTTAAGGGCATTTACGTAAACTCCTATCTGTTTAACTCCTAAACTACGTTTTTTGACTATTATAAGGGATATCAAGCTAAACCCTCATGAAACAACTTCCCAAACCTTCTTCCCTTTCCCATGGCTCAAGGGATTGCGATTTCTCCAAAGGCTTCTGTCATGGGCAAGCGGGGAATTCTTTTTGAAGCAGATATGTGGGCTTTTCAACAAGGATAATCTTCAATCCTTGTGCCTCCAATTTTTTTATCAAAACGCTTAATTTCAATTAATCTAGAAGAGCATGACCTAGGGTTTTTAAATTGATGATGAATTCTTCTATAAACCTCTAAATTCTAAGATCTCTTGTGATTATGGGTTAAGTATGATGTAAACTACTAGGTTAACACGACTATGTGTTGGGTGACAAAAATGTGGAGTTATAGAATATGTCCATGAATGACTGAACTTTGAATAAGGTTTATCATTCACTCAATTATCACAAATTCCTTGCATCCATGTTTAATGTGTGAAGATCGTATGATTGAACCCCAAGAATTTGATTATGCCATTGGTAGATGTAATGAGAATAAATAAGAGTTCATGCGCTGAATAATTGAGAGCAAAATATGTATGTCCTTTTTATGGTCTGGATGGAATTGGACGGTATGAAAATTTATGGTAAAGGCCTAACTAATGCATCCTTCTCATGAATCATAAATCTTGAAGGAGTTCTTATGAAATAAAAGATGTACACTTCACATGATCCCGTTTGTATATGTTTGAGATATGAGTAAGCACTTGGCTTCCCATAAATCTAGATTATATGAATCAATGTATAAATGTTAAAGTATGAATTGATCTATGGATCATGAATGTCTCTATGGCACATGTCGTAATATGAAGCCGAATGTTGTGAAAGTAGTATGATGATGTGAATTTTAAAGATGTCACTTCAATGGATCTATGAAGAAATACTGGTATGGCTCCATGATGGTGTGTGAATTGTGATGATAGATTATGAGAATGATAATTTCGAATGTTGGGTTTATTGTTATGTAGCAAATTTCCCATCCTTCCGAACAGGCGAAGAAACTAGAGTATGTTCATGTTTCTAACTAGCTGCAGTAGCATAGACTAGATATATAACATCCGACCAGTACCTCGTAGATTCTAGTTAGCCAGGGACCCTCCATAGTCGAGATTACTTTCCCTACACGCCGGGATCCCCCATAGTAGAGAGAGACTCCCTAGAACAATCGGGATCCCCCATAATAGAGAGAGACTCCTAGCACAGTGGGATCCTCCATAGTAGAGAGAGACTTCCTAGCACAGTGGAAATCCTCCATAGTAGAGAGATTCCCCTAGCACATTCGGGATCCTCCATAGAGAGAGACCCTAGAATAATCAGATCCTCCATAGTAGAAAGAGACTCCTCAGTACGCTGGGATCCTCCATAGTAGAGAGAGACTTCCTAGCACAGACAGTATCTATAGTAGAGAGAGACTCCCTAGCACAGTCGGGATCCTCCATAATAGAGAGAGACTCATTAGCAGCCGGGATCCTCCATAGTAGAGAGTGATTCTCTGTTCGGGCCAACCCTCCATAGTGGAGAGGATACCTAGTTCAGTTGGGACTCCATAGTATAGACACTCCCTTAATGATGATATCAACATAACTCAGTTTTGTGTGACCCAACAGATTATAATAAGCTTAATAAATGATAATCGGGCCGCTATCAATAGTGAGTCAAGATAGTGTGATGCTACCCGTATTTCATTTACAAATTTTCGTAACTTCTGGACCCTTATGCATAAGATCGAAGATGTTGCATAAAAGAGATTCAAAGGAAAGTTTCATATATATATATATATATATATGTACGGAATCATAGAGGGTAGTGGCATGTTGAATTAGTTATGTTGATGTATTTGGTTAAATCCTTATAGTATATTTGCTTATTTAATTGTTTATGTTATCCCACATGCTTAGTACATTCCAAGAACTGACCGCACGCCTTTTGTGCTATATCATTTCATGATATAGATTTAGGTTTCCAGACTTGGCCTTGTGGTAGATAGGCTTCATCCCTATTCAGCAGCTATTGGTGAGTCCTCATCTTCCGAGGATGTGATTTATGTTCATATTTTCTTATGTTTTAGTTTTCATACTTTAACAGTTAGCTGGGGCCTTGTCCCAACAACTCGTTAGTTTAGTAGAAGGCTTTCAGAATTGTTTAGACATATTCAGTGTTGTACCTAAGTGTTATTAAATTTTCCTTATGGTTTTTATTAGATTCTTGTTATTTGCTTCTGCTTATTCATGTTGTTAGTCATTTATCATGTTAAGTGTATGCTATGATTATGCCATGGGTCAACTTGGAGCCTTTTGGGGTTCCTTTTCTCGTGTTACGGCCAGGGTGTGAACTCGGGTCGTGACAAACTTGGTATCAGAGCAAAGGTTTAGAGTGTCCTAGGGTGTTTGAAAGCCGCGTTAAGTAGAATCTTCTTCATGGGTGTGAAGCGCGCCACACTTATGACGAGGAGGCTACAAGACGTTTTAGGAATGTTCCCTTTCTTCATGATTCCTATGGTGCGTATAGTATGAAGCTTTGAACAATTCTTTCCCCTAACTCGTGCATTACACGCTCGCAGATAATGCCTCCTAGACAAGCAAATGGAAGGAGAAATGGTAATGATCGCCCCGGCAAACCCGAGGGACGATCATGTTACCCATGCCGAGTTTTGAGCAACTCTTAATATGTTGGCACAGGCCATAACCGCTTAGGTTAATCAACAAGAAATGGCTCGTATTCCCTAGAATGGAAATGTAGCGGCGATAAGGGTGAGAGATTTTCTCCGAATGAACCCACCCGAGTTCTTGGGGTGAAAGGTAGAAGAGGACCCGTATGAGTTCTTGGAAGAGATTCAGAACATCACCCATATCATGGGGGTGATGGGAATTGAGAGCGCGGTCTTAGCCTCCTACCAACTAAAAGGAGTTGCTTATAAATGGATTTTTCAGTGGAGGGATAGTCGAGGGGTTGGAGCAGGCCCCGTGAGTTGGGATGAATTTAAGACTACATTCCTGGACAGGTTTTTACCTAGGGAGTTGAGAGAGGCTAAGGCAGCAGAGTTCATCAACCTGAAACAGAATGATATGAAAATACAAGAGTACGCGTTGGAATTTACCCGATTATCCAAGTATGCCCTAGAGATGGTAGCGGAACAGAGGGCCCGAGTGAGCAGGTTCATGAATGGAGTGTCAAACTCTTTGACTAAAGAATACAGGACTGCTATGTTGCACAGGGACATAGACTTTTCACACTTGGTGATATTTGCGCAAAAAATGGAGGTAGAGCAAGTAAAGGAAAAGGAGAGAGAGGCAAAGAGGGCCAGGAGAGGGGATTTAGAGTCCTCTTCGCCAAGGATGAGTGGTGGGGACTGCCCGCTTTCTCACCACAGGTTGGTAGCCCCAGCATTTTCAATAGTCAGTGTTCCGTACAGACCTAAAGTAAGGGGGATCACATATCCCATGTGTGCCAGCTGTGGGAAACACCACTTGGGAGAGTGTATAATGGGATCAGATGTTTGCTTCTGGTGTAGCTAGTCAGGCCATAAGCACCGAGATTGAGTAGCAGCAAAGCCAGGCGAGAGTAGGTCCTCGACCATTTCTTCAGTGGCCCTCATAGCCTGCCCATTTCAGCAGGGTGCAGTATCTAGCCCAAATGGCAGACGTCATCAAAATCGCTCCTATGCCAGAACAACACACCAGGATAAAGGCAAGTCGTTAGTAGTGGCCACAGGTATGTTGTGAATCTTGTATTACCCCTTATATCATGTCAGCCCAGTATTGATAAGAAGCCCTGTTGTAATTTCGAGAAGAGATTGTCGATGGGTAATGTTAATAGCTGTTAGTGTGAGGCTTGTAGTGAAGGTTAGCGGTGGAAGAGAAGCTAGGAGTTTGTAATTGGCCTGACCTGAAGGAAGATTCAGGAGCCTTAGAATGACGAGTTTAAATTAAGGGGGAGATAGTGAGCATGTGAAGTAAGGCGGACCTTGAGAATTCTCATAAAGAAGTTTCAGCCTTAGTAGTTGCAATATGTCGATCCCTTCAAGGTTTAGATAATTTCCCCTGTAATTCAGTTGAAGTTAAAGTGATGTCCATTCCAATGTACAAATTCCCAAGGTTTAGAGGTAACCGCTTTAAACAATGATGTCAGTCTTGCTCTATGAGTTCTTTATGCTCATTTTCATGTTATGAATCAGTTATGTGTTCTAATTTATGTTTTCCGGTGTGGTCATCTCGAACTTAGTCTTTAGAAGTTGTTTATTAACTCAATAGAGTCGGATTATCTCATGTATGTGCTCAATTTTAGATGTCGAGAATAACTCGTGCTCATGAATTCCTTACCCTCAGTTAGATTAGATATTGTGAATATTAGCTTAGTATCAAGAAGCGATTCGAGAATGAAGCATCAGTCCATGTCAGTTCAGTGCCAAAAAAGAGGGGAAGAATTCTTTTCGGTGTTCTATCTAGTTCAATGTTGGTTTCATGTTCTTCGGTTTCACTTACGCCGTGGTATGCATGTTAGATGTGGATGTTCAGTTTTGGTTTATAAAGTTGGTCTGGAGTCAGATACTTTGTTGGTGTTAGCTGTGATTGATTGATTTTTGGATTTCGGTTTGGTTCCTATCTTTTCAGTATGTTCAGCAAACATTTGAGGAAGAATATTCCCAAGGGGGATATATTGTAACACCCCGGAAGTCCTTGAGATCAGACCCCGGAGTTAGATGAAGCTCAGTAGAAAAATTAGCAGAAACTTGCCTCAGAACGAGTCAGAGAACGACTCGTTAGGAGACCTAACGGATCATGGTATGACCCGTGAGGAACCGTAAGGAAGGGATGGCAAGCCCAGTGGCCACAAATGACCTGACGGGTCATCTTGCCTAGCAATGACTCATTTGGTAGGTCATTGGGTGGAGGACAGGGTCCTCGGGTTAAGTCTTAAGTAGTGTGGTTAATGGAAGGATGTGATGAGTCGTTAGGTATGGTCCCCGGGTTTACTCAATTATATATGATCTCATGAATTTCAAGGTGATGTATCATGGCTGAATTTTAAGCATAATTTTCATGGCTAGTTCACGTATTTCAAGAAATTTATGAGTATACATAATTTTCAAACTAGCCCATGCAAAAGCTACCATGTTTCAAGTATGAGTATGAGCACTATGTATGTTTTGGGAGTAGTACTTAGAATCAAGCGGATGGGAGTTCAGATTACCCAAGTCCCAAACTACGTGCCACTGTAGGATAAGGGATCCTTGCCAGTTGAGAGTGTCTTCCTTTGCCCCAAGGATAAGGGATCCTCGCCAGTTGAGAGTGTCTCTCTTTTCCTAATGGGATCATTAGGAACTCATGCCTTCATGGTTTTTATCCTTGGAAAGGTATGAACACACTCCCTATAAGGTACAGGTTGGGCTCCATGATGCTCACTTGGAGTATGTCGGTTATGAGAACCTCTTATCCTATGTCAAGTTCATGTTCTATAATGCATTACCTTAAAGTATTTTGGATCATTGATTAGTTTATGAGTTTTTATTTATGATTTCAAACATGCTAAGTTATATGATATTGTTTTTTGAAGGCTTGGGTCATTATACTTTAGTTTATGATGGAGATCTCATGGTTTATGACCACATCAGGATCATGATTTTTATCATGTTGTCCTTACTTTTATGTTTTACTTATTCTCCATACTCAGTATATTCAGAGTACTGATCACACAATTTTATGTTATATGTCTTATGATATAGATTCGGGTATTCAATATCAACCCCACTATTAGATATGCTCTCGTTCCTGATTCAGCAGTTAATTGGTGAGTCCTCATTATCCAAGGATGACATTTTTGGCTTATGCTTTCTTTTAGTCATTTCAGTTATAGATTTTATAGAGCTAGTTGGGGGCCTGTTTCTTTAGCTCATCTTATGTTTTATAGGCATTCAGACTCTCATGTTTAAAAATTCAGCAGATTGATTCATGTTGTCTTAGTTTTACATTTTATGATATCTCATACTTATTCCGCTTATGTTATATCTTGTAATTTGCTTCCGCTTAGTTGTATGCTTATGTTTGTGATTTCATGCATATACCATGGGTTAAGTTAGAGCCGTTCGTGGTTCTAGGTCTCGTGTTGCATCCGGGGTCCATGCTCATGTCATGACACATACCAGTACATTCATTAATACTGACATCCCTTAGACTAGGGACCCCTCCTACAATCGTGCTGCAGGTACAAGCAGAGGCTCAGAACAACAGATATAATAGAAGCTAAATTTCAGCGGAGTAGGGGTATGCTCCTTTCTTTCAGGAGCCATATCCTAGTTTTGGTTATTTTGAGTTTTGTGTATAGTATGGATAGGCTGGGTCCTTGTCACGTGCGTTTCAGTTTTTTTTACTCTTTAGGGGCTGATGTGGACTAGTTTGTATAGTTTGATTTGGTTATGTAGCTATAACACCTCGTATAATTTAAGAGATAAACTCGTACTTTCGAACTATGGTCAAGAGTGCTTAGTACCACAAGAAGGATGTGTTATGAGATATTCATATCATTTAAGTATCATATGTTAAGATTTGAGTTCGAGCAAGTTGTAAAACAAAAATCGGCAAAGTTATCGCAAGTTACTTTTAGAAATTCTTAGAAATTTGGGTCATATGTCTTGAGGATTTTCTACCAATTTATAAAGTGTTAGGAAGATTACTAACCATCAAATTAAAGGTATTTGAGTCTAATTTTTAGAACATCAAACTTATTTTCAATTGGAGTTTGGAGTAAGAAGCAATAGGCTATTTACGGTGGCACTGTCGAGGAGTGACGTGGCCACCGCCCAAAGTATATAAAGACTCAATGTTTGGCTTATCTTTCATTACACAAAATTT
>JACEIK010004025.1:18489-51261 GCA_018107945.1 Datura stramonium
ATATACGGTATAATTTTATCTATTTTTAATCACTTTGTTCTTTAAAAGTTAATTCCAATCAGCTAATCTAGACATGCATATAGTAATTATCTCATGTCAAATTAAGAATAGCGATCAATTTATGCCCAAGTTGTTGAGCAATGAAAATTATTTTTATTTAAGAAATGAAATTAGTAGTTTTTTTTTGTTTTTTTTTATTTTTAGAACATGTTAAAAGAAATTGAATATTCAATGTTTTTTGCTTGGCACTTTCCATTCATGTTCCAAAGTACATCACACTTTTCCCCCTTTCGTAGGCCATTTCCTATTACCACTCATCATAAGTAGAAAATATCCACAAATAATAACTTTCCCCTTCTAATGGATTTTCCACCACCGGAGTTTTTCGCCGGCGCCTCCGATGGAAGGCCATCTCCGACTAGGAGGGAACTACAAGGTCCTCGTCCAACTCCTCTTAAAGTCAACAAGGATTCCTACAAGATCAAGAAACCTCCGGTTGCTCCGCCGCCGCATCCTCCGCCACATGCCGCCGCCGCAGCAGCAGCTACGTCGGCGGCGGCGACGACCCAGAACCCTCAAACAGTGATAATCTACGCCGTTTCTCCGAAAGTGTATCACACGACTGTTAGTGACTTCATGAGTGTTGTACAAAGACTTACTGGATCTTCTTCTTCTTCCTCGATGGAAACATCGACGTCTTGTTCCGGCGATGGGAACTTATCTCCGGCGGCGAAATTGGCTTCTATGGAAAAAGCGAGTAGTCCTTCTTCTGCTGTTCCTCCGGCGGCGGCTGCTGCTGCTGCTGCTGCAGCATCATCATATGGTGGTGTTGAATCGACGGATATTTTGGATATTATTGGGAATTCAAGCGTAGAAATGTGTCAGATCCCGGGGATTTTGTCACCGGCGCCGGCAACTTTACCACCCGCATCGCCGCCGGGACTATTCTCGCCGTTTCCGTCCGATCCGTTTATGCTGATGTTAAGTCCAAGTCCGTCAACGTTGTTTTCAGCTCCGTTGATTTCACCTTCTCCGTCCGCTTCTGATCTATTCCATCCATTCTTTGACTTTTAGGTAGACTTTCTTTTTTATTTTTCAACTTTACTTATTTTTAAGAGTTTTTTTTTTCTTCTTTTTAATGAGGTCCAAGTAAAATTGATGTACCGGTGGTCTATGATGAGGTTAACTTTTTGTTTGCTCATTAAACATTGTTGATTGTACAATAATGTATATTGCTACAATAGTGGGATTCAAAATATTCAATGACAATTGTATCATAGTTGAATTTCTTTTTATATTCACATTGTAGCTTTCCATTGGGAGCTTAGTTGGCTTAGCAAATACTAAGAGCTTTTTTATTATTTTAGTTTCACATTTTACTCCTCCTCCTCCGTTTCCTTCTCACATTCTAGTACCTTTTTTTATTTTTATTTTTATATAACATTGATGTGAGATGAGAATATTAGAAAGATATATGGTTAATAAATATTCATATAATTGATGCCACTTGTTTGAAATTGAGGCATATATTAAATGGAGGTTAGCATTGGGATACGAATGTGTTACCAAAATTTAAATGTAAGTTCTACGGCGTGGTGATTAAGCATACATTATTGTACAGGCTAGAGTGCTGGTTAATGAAGAACTCACACGTTCAAAACATGAAGGTAGTGGAAATGAGAATGCTCAGATGGATGTGTGGGCATACTATGAAAAATATGGTTAGGAATGAAGTAATACAAGACAAGGTGGGAGTGGCCTTTGTGGAGCACAATATGAGGGAAGCGAGATTGAAATGGTTCAGGCATGTGAAGAGGAGGTATGTGTGAATGCACCAGTAAGGAGGTGTGAGAGGTTGACTATAACGGGTTTTAGGAGAGGTAGAGGTAGGTCAAAGAAAAATTTGGGGGAGGTTATTATACAGGACATGACATATCTTCAACTTACTAAGACATAACCCTAGATAGGAAGGTATGAAAGTCGAGAATTATGGTATAAGGTTAGTAAGTAGCAGAGCATTATTGTATTTTTATGTGGGAGAGGGGGCTAGTCTCCTCTTCATCTTCTCTTTATTTAGTATTCTTGTAGTATCTTATTCTTCATTTTTACTACTACATGTTGCTTCATTTGCTTTGTTTACCTTATTATTTTGTTGTCGTTATTTGAATTTGATTATACTTTCTTTAAGTCGAGGGTACCTCTGTCAAAAATAATCTCTCTGCCCTGCAAAGGTACGCCAATCCTACCCTCTTCAAACCTTATTTGTGAAATTTCACTGGGTATGTAATTATTGCATAGTAATTATTAATTTTTGTAGAAAAATAATTTTGAAGATTCTTAATGTTAATTCTTGACCTACTTCTGGATATATATAATGACCCAAATTCATTGGCGATTGAACTCGAAAAGGATTTTGTTGCGAAATTTACTTTAGACAAATTTCATATCGAAAAAGAAACGGAAAAATTATGAGTAATATAAGGGCGAGTTTAGAATTCAACCATTGAGGTGCCTTTTGGTTAAAGCCCAATGGATAATATTGTGAGGCCCAAAAGTCTTGAGGTGACCCAAAAAGGTCGGGTCACAGCGCACAATATCTTAACTGTTGGGCTTAGGTCGTGACAGGTGATATTAGAGCTGATAAATCCCCTAGTACAATTGTGAGGCAAACCTCAGAGATGACATTAAGTCTCTAGGAGACTGTAATAAGCCACATGCCACTAGCAATTGAACTCAAAAAGGGGTGAGTGTAATAGGTCATGGACCGCTAACAGTTGAACTCAAAAGAGGATTCTTTGTGAATCTTTTCTTAGAAAAATTTGTCGTCAGAGAAAAGAGAAAAACGCTAAGTACCATATAAGAGCAAGTTCAGAATTCAACTGTTGATGTGTCTTTTGAAATTAAAGTCAATGGAACAAAATCGTGATGGTTCATAAAACTTGAGATGGCCTACAGAGGTGTCATGTCCCATTTCAAGTAGGCGATATGGTCAGACTCAAAAAAATCATTTCAAGTCATAAAATATTTAATAAATTGCAAGTTTTTCAAAAATATCATAATAATATTTAAAGGTTAGCGAAACACCACCGAGGGTCATAATCTCAACCTCTATGTCTCATAAAGTTCAATACGATAGGTGGTGTAATGCAGTGGGATATCATTCACTACGACTAATGTATCTCCCCATTAATTTGATTGAGGAATAAGGAATAAACTTACCTAAAATAAAATTGAGATAGACCATTTTTGACCTCTAAATAATAACTCACGTCATACAACTTAATATTTAATCATAATTAAGCTATTGAAGTTATTAGAATCACAAATGAAGAATCATAATTTCGCTATTCCTCTTTTTAAGAGGCTAAATTCATCAATACTCATTTCAAGAACTAACATAAATTTTCATCTAAATGGCGTTTTTTTACTATACAATAACTTTCAAATAATTAATTCATATTGTATTCAAGTGTAGTATATATAACTTACCTCTTAAAGTCAAAATTCGAACTTGAGTTCTTGAAGATTTGAACCAATTTCTATGGTTTCAATCATGGTTTCAATCTATAAGAGGTTGTTTGGTACGCGTTGAGATAGATAGACAAAGTTATCCCATGAATTAAAATAAATATCTCATGATATTAATTATTCCATCATATATATACTTATCTCATTATTATAATATATAAAATGATAAAATAATCTAATATCTTTAATCAAGCATTGAATAAAATAATTTTATATTTTATCTCAAAATTATTCTTTGTTTCTCATGTGAAATGATCTCTAATAATGTTATAGCTAGTATTAATTGATGTCAATCCACCACACGTGTCAACAAACTCACTTTTTGACTGTATTCAATCCCCAATCAATTTTCTCTAGACTTGAATATCTTCACCAATCAAATGATTTTATATCTCCCTAACTTAACTTTTTATTTTTTATAGTCTTGTGTTTTATGCTATACTGATGCGGGGCTTCACTGAGGCGTTAAGTGTATTTTGTTATCCCGCGGGTTGGGATTTGAAAAATTAAGGTGAATTGTGAATTTTGAAAAATAGTAAAAAATAAAATGGAAAGAATTGAAATTTAAACGTCGGTTAATAAAAGAAGAATTTTTGTGCTAATATATAAAAGCATTTTTTTGAATTTTTAAAGAGTTGAGAAGAGATTCTTTTCTTGTGTTGTCGTCATTGTTTTGCTCGGTTTCGACTTTAAATTTAGATTTTATCAAATGATTTGATTGATACATTTTTTAGATTAAATTTATTTACTATTTCCGTTATTTATTTTTAATTTATGATATTTTCGGTTTCACACTGTAATTTAAAATTTGCAAAAAAAAAATTCAAATGATAATTAAATTCCGAACAAATATTGTCTTTAATGAACAAGCATGTCTGCACCTGTTGATACACAATCTCGTGGTTATAGATTTCGAGGTTTCTCCTTATTTTTTACGAATGAAAATTAGCACATTTTTTCTTCTCTTCTACATTCTCTTCATCGTTTTTAAAAGCATAAACATAAGTGTCCAGTGTGATTTTGCTCTCTCCTATGAGTTTGTCGAAGTTATGTAATTTTGCTCTCTATTATGGGAGAAAGTAATCCAATTCTTTGATAACAGTGCGAGGGTTTATAATCCTTTAAAGACACACAAACAACTTGAATGCTCAAAATTATTTTTTACTTCTTCTACCTTTTTGTTTCAAAATTTATTTAATTTTTGAATTATAAAACAAAAACTAATTTATTAAAGAACAATTCAAAATAGAGATAACAACAACACATCAATAAGGCATAAAGGAGTCATTTGGTTGGGAAACAAGCTACCTCGGGATAATTAATCTTCATTGAAGAACAAGGAATAAATAATTTCGAGATTAGTTATTCTACATTGAGGGTGGATAAAAATAACATTATAATCCGGGGATAACAAATTTCAGTATAAGTTATTTCGAGATTTTATCCCAACCAAACATGAGATAAACTCATTCAAAAATTAATTCCGAGATTATTTTTTAATTATTCCTCATTGATGATGAGATAATAATTCCAAAATAACTAAATCCGAAATTAATTATCCTGAAATAACTTATTTCCCAATCAAACGACTCCAAAATATATTTTGTTGTCTGAATGCAATCGAAAAAGACCTCTCTGCCTCATTCCTCAGTAATTACAAGTGTCCAAATGCCCTAGATCCGAACCTTTTTCCAATGTATTATAAGTATTTTTTAATCATTTGTTAACATATTTCGAGATTTTCGTTACTGTAGTGTGACCTCACAAGTACTCGTAGATTAATAGATTCTCCTCTTAAGCTCGTCCAATTTCTAGTCCAAATTAACTAAAAAGAAATTTATGAGGCTTTACGCGTGTCAAAGCCAAAGCAGACAATATGTTGAAAGTGTTGGAAATTTTACCAAAAACACTTAATTACGAAATTTGTAAAGATTTTTTTAAATTTTGAAACGTGTCAAAGACATTATTCTTAAAGATATTTTATCCGATATAAATATATTTCCATAATTTAATAAATTCTTCTGTTATAAAATTAAGAATGCAAAAATTAATAAAAAATCATTTAAAAAAAAAAAGCTCAACATAATAATAAACAATTTGTCTTCAAGATCTCTACTCCAATGGATCGGTAATTGAAAAGACCATTTCATTATAACGATTCAAGAAATGTACCCATGCTAAGGTATAATAAAAGTCAATAATGATTATTCAAAATATGATAATTACTCATTATTGAAATAATAATGACCGATTATGAACAAAAAAATAGTAATCACTAATTAAGGCTATTCATGATCTTCAATAATCGAATCAATTTGTCCAACAGTCAACGTTAAAAATATGTTAAAACAATTAACATATTAAATATTCATTAACAAAATATGACTGGAATGTACCTAGACAAAAGTACGCAAATATCTAGTTTAATGATGTATTTGTTGACAAATTTAATTAAAAAATAGAAAGAATATGAATGTAAAAATAAATAAATACCATTGCTCTTTCCACGGGAAGTTGCAATCATAACTGGTGGACACTATTTTAATATAATTTTTTTTAGAGATATTTATATTTAAATTTTTCATGTGCATGATATTAATGATGATTATCATAAATATTTTAATATTTATTTCTAAACATAGTATATTTAAAATATATTATTGCATAATAATTGCATAATATTTGAGTATAACTATTATAGAGGGATAATTTTACAAAGAGTGTACTGCTATACTGAACGACACTACTGTTATAGGTAAAATGAAAAATTGATTTTAAGAAAATGTTGTAATAACGAAGGTTGTTATTGTATTCCTAAATAATTTTGATCAATTAAATTAATCAAAAATTAGTATTTTCATCCTTGTCAAACAATTAATAAGTTTTGGTCGTTAGATTTAATAGGAATTATGAAAAATATATTTAACAAGAATCACATTTTGATGTGCAATTTTTACGGTTTATGTTATTTTTAGTTTATTTTTGGGTGTCGCGTAGTTTTTCAGGTGCCCTTTTTGCGCGCGCTCTCTCTCTTTTTTTTCAGTGTGAACTTTTTGTACGGCCTCTTTTGAGATTTTAAGAAACTTTCTTTGTATTTCTTGATATAGTTTCTTCACATTTCTTATTAAGGGTTCATTTAGTCATGCGAGATGAAATTATAATTTGAAATCATATAAGATAAAGTGTTAAAATTTTGTTTGGACATGCAATTTAAAATTTTTAAGTTGTATTTTTTTTTCTCATGAACATAAAAACTCCATAAGTTGCGAAAACTATCAAAAAAATTTCAACTCTTATACAATCTTACCAACTAAGTAAAAGTTCATACATAGTATAATACAGTGTATCAGAAAGCCATTTTAAAAAAAATACAATATTTATTGATCGAACTTTAATTCAATAAAAAATAAAATTGAACATAAGTTGTAATTTACTACTCCCCCACATAGTTGGCAAACTTATATCAACAATAAATTTTATTTACATCTAAAATAAATGGTTGGTAAATATAAAATGGTGGTTTTTTTTTTCAAAATATAAACTTGTGGGCCAAAATTTCTATTTGAAAAAGTTCATCTCATGATTTGAAATCCCAAATCAAGCTTTTTTGAAGATTTGGTCAAATCATGAGATGAAATTACATGTCCAAATGCTAATTAGGCCAACTTACCTATTAAGAAACTTAATGAACGAATATTTTTAATAGGTAAGTACAAGACTTTTAGTCCTCGTTTGTTTTAACTAAGATTAAGACGTTTGAATCTTAATGCACGTCTGAATAATTAAGATATTGTCTCTACATCTGAACCCTGAATGATTAAAACCGTTTGTTTTTTAACATTTGAATGTGCATACTTTATTTATCTATAAAATAAATTAAATATACCAATCAACGATAAAGTACAAAAGAATAATAAGTACTAGAAAAGAGATGAGTCAATAAAACTCATTTATTATTTGACTAACTGAAGTACAACATAAAGTAACAATTAACTCAATTTTATAAGGACCATATCCTTTAAAAAATCTGTAGTAATGTGTTTTAAATTAGTACCAAAAAACGGCCAAGAGCAAATATTTCAAATTGATAAGGACTATACTTGTTTGGCTATGTAAATATATTAAGGAAAAGAAAACACAAGGAATGTATTTATTTTTCTCATAGGTAAAATAGTTGGAAGAAAATGAGAGGTGATTATAAAAGTTATATTCATCAATGCTGGAGTAGTAAATACTCGTTCATTTTTAATTATGAATTTTAAGTTTGAGTTTTATTAGGTACATAGTTGTCTAGTGCTTTATTTTCGTTATATTCATCAATGCTGGAGTAGTAAATACTCGTTCATTTTTAATTATGAATTTTAAGTTTGAGTTTTATTAGGTACATAGTTGTCTAGTGCTTTATTTTCAACATGGAGTTTTTCAGAGCGATTTAGATTTATCAGTAAAGGTTATAGTGGAGTAATATATTTTATATTTTTTCATTCTAAATTATGGGTTTTGGATTCGAACCTTATTGGGTATGGAATCGCTTTTATTAACGAGTGGTTTACCCCTAATATGGAACTTCTCAGAGCAAGTTAGATTTGTCAACAAGGATTGTGGTGGAGCGATAAGTATTCTTTGATTCTTACTTATAAATTTTCGATTCAAGCCTAACGAGTATGAAGTCGCTTTATTTAAGGAACGTTTTGCTCCCAATATGGAACTTCCTGGAGCAAGTTAGATTCATCAATAAAGGTTGTGATAGAGTGGTAAATACTCTTTCGTTCTTAGTTTTAGATTTTGAGTTTGAATCCTATAGAATACAGAGTCGCCTTTATTAATGAATATTTTACCCTTAATATGAAATTATTTTAAAATAAATTTAAATTTAATTAAATAACTGATATATATATATATATATCGAGTACCGAACAAAAAATTAAGAACAAAGAAAAAATTGAGAGTCCGTGGAATAGTCAAGTGTGTGGTTTGTGGTCCTATCGAATTTCCACCGATTTTTGCATTGAAAACACGCTTTGTTTAAGCAACACATCTTTGACTTTACATCCGTTGACTTTCAGACCTACTTTGACTTTAGTCCCTTATAATTGAAGGATGGTATATAATATATATGAATAAAAAATATAAGGAGCAGAAGTCATGATAAAAATGCAACATTATAAACTATTCATCTAAGTGGGTATTTTCTCCACCTTGTTTTTTGATATATTATGCACGTTATTAGTGAAAAGTGCGGTTAACACTAGTTCAGTGTTTAAATCAAGCGATTTTAATCTCAATAATTGAAAGTTAAAATAATAATACATATCACTAAATTATGATTATGTAGTAAATGTGTGTACAAAAAACTTATCTTATCTTCATTTGCTTAGTGTAAATACTGAGTGCAAGTAAATTTTACCCTTACCTCTCCTATGAAATAACATTTTCTGAATTCCGAAAATTTGGGGAATGTTCTACAGATATCAAAGTATGAGGGGGATAAATACCATTTAAACTAATTTCAAGAAAGGAGTAAATACTAAATACCATTTAAACTATAACTCTGTAGCTAAAAGTTCAGCACTTACAAAAAATGCTCACTGTTCCATGATTGGATAAATCATCATCCCATCGAGTGTTTTTGTACGCGAATTGCGTAAGAGGTTGGACAGTACAACTAATGACGTGACATGGTCGAGCTCATGTTTAGCATGGTCGTAGATGGTGAACCCTTGTTTCAGGCTGGTGCTAGAAATGTACCCCCAAGCAGGGGTGGCAACAGTTGATCACAAAACCTTAATGGCTGGGCACCCCAAAAAATGCACCTCTCTTCTTGCCACGCATCGAGTGCTAACTCTTGCTGCACTTTCTGCAGACTCAGCTCTCTCCTAACAGTGTGTTCAAGATTGTAGATATAAGCAGCTTGCCAGCTTCCAACCTCCACTTTCTAAAACAGACCTTGTTCCTCTACCCCCTCGCTGCTTCAGAAGTCCGGTGGTTACCAATCAATGCGCCGACCCCCTCCCCCTTGATAGCTTTTGTAATATTACCAGGCTTATTGAGATTAAAGACGACGAC
Organism: Datura stramonium; assembly: GCA_018107945.1. Lineage (NCBI taxonomy): Eukaryota > Viridiplantae > Streptophyta > Magnoliopsida > Solanales > Solanaceae > Datura > Datura stramonium. The sequence continues at coordinate 28,084 of JACEIK010004025.1, forward strand.
TGCATCACAAAAGAATCACGTTGAAGCACAGTTAGTTCATAAGTTGGTTTAAAAGAGAAGAGCTACTGCAATAATGTGACTTAAGCAAATCTCGGAGAAACAATAACTGGAGGTTGAAAAACTCCATACCAGGAATATTGTTTCTTGTCACAATGTAATTGCAGTCATGTCCAACACGGAAAGTTCCTTAGATGTTACATCATGGTAAGTCAGGGTTTCCTGAAGTCGAGCATCAGGGTTACACCGAGGGTCCATCAACATTGTTGCCTTGAACACCACCTCAGCATTAACTTCACAACATTCTGAGACTCCAATAAGTGAAAGGAAAGTGAAAACAAGATATGAAGATTAACGACGTGCATTAGTACAGAAGTGTTTTACAACAACAACATACCCAGTGAAATCCCACAAGTGGAGTCTAGAGAAAGTAGAGTGTACGCAGACTTACTCCTGCTTTGTGTAAGTAGAGTGGCTGTTTCCGAAGTGTTCTACAGAAATTATTTAATTAGCTTACAAGGAAACAGTGTAATCATCTTCAGAATGAGTGAACAATAGGATTTGACTTAAAATCTCAAGTAGTTACAGGCAGAAAGGATTGGAATAAAGACGACAAAGATGGTTGATGAGAAATTCTCGCCAAGCCAACTCTAATTAAGCTAATCTATTTTATTTTTATCGTTATTCGTTGAAGGGATATAAAGGCCAATCAATTTGTGGATGCTTTTCAGATATGAAATGTTGTTCATAGTTTTGTTTTGTTTTTCTATTTTCAAGAATTTTGGGAAGGAATTTGCCATGAAACCGCTTTCAACTATTGCATGTAGAAAATCAGTATATGCATAAAGAGAAAGAACTCACTCTTTGCACAACACAGGGCTGCAGCAGTATCTCTTGTAAAGAAAGGATTCCCAGTTCCTGCGGCAAAAATACCTACTCTCCCTTTTTCTAGATGCCTAACAGCTCTTCCACGATATAAGGTTAAGCAACTTCTGACATTCGAAAGGCAGTTTGATCTCTTGTGGGGATTCCAATGCTCTCCGTTGTCGAAAAATATTGGATTCATAACAATAGCTAACATCCTGAATCACAGTAATAACACATTCATTGAGAACAGTAACCTAAAAAATGCTCAAATCTCTCTGTCGTGCATAGTGGGCAAATGCATTGATAAATCAAAATTTTAGAGAATAACATGAGGCTAAATAGCTCATGCACCCAAGCATATACATGGACATAGCGCATTCAACAAGATCACATATACCAGATAAGAACACATCATAGATCCAATTATCCAAACATTAGGTTAAAAGCCTAACTACATGAAATAAAAGAGACATTTGTATGTACATCTAAAACTTCCTTTTCTGAGAAATATGATACAAGAATTATGACAATGCTTCACTCTCAAACTAGTAGAGTAAGACATTAATCCTAAACTCTGCTCCATCAGTCTTTATTTATATTTTACTGAACTAAGAATGGACTGCTATAACAATGGAAACACCAAATAACAAAAATCAAAGTTGTTACACATTTATGTCAAAGGAAGATACGAGAAATTTTGCTTGACTTAGCTTTCTAGCCACCGTAACTCCCAGAATATAAAAGGAAACTAAAAGGAAAAGAAGCAAAAAAGGGGAAAAAGCAACTTAAACACAACCAGAGATTGGTTGTTTATTTATAGCTCAGAATATCTTATGATCAGTTCAGTTTCCACTAATAATACTTATTGCATCGGCTAGTCATGCATATCTTGAAGCAACAGTTAAGCAAGCTAAGATCAAGGAGGATCACGTTTGTAAATATTATAGATGTCATACTTCAACATTAGTAATTGAGAACTGTGTAATATATTAGAAACCCTGAAGCAGCAAGAAACCACTGAACAATATCAACCTTGAGAATGGAGAAGTCTGAAAATTAGTCAGCAGCATACTTTACACAACAAACACAATATAAAGCCATTGTGACAGAAGCCTGATTAATCTAGAAAACAAAACAGGATTAGTTTTTGTCTTCCAAAAACAAGCAAAACCATTTCTTCCAAAACCAAACAGTTCTTCCTAATCCAAACAATTCTTCCAACACAATTTTTTTCCTTCCAAAACCAAACAATTCTTCCCAACACAAAAAATTCATCCAACACAGAAAAAGACTTCTTCCAAAACAATCTGAAAACAAATTATTTTCCAAAAGAACAAAAGCAAAACAAAACAAACCCTCTTCTATCCAAATAAAGATTTATTGAACCAGGCAAACAGTCCATGAGAAGATAATAATTAAATGGCTAAGGAACCTTCATCCAGAAAATGGATTAAAGGGATACAAAACAATAAGTACTGTTCACATCTTTGGAATGTGGTATACTGGTAAAGGTTTTACACCTCAAAAGGATGAGACTTCTTCAAACGACAAGTACATGATTTATTCAAACATTCTACCTCAATGCCAAGTCGAGTAACAGATGCCGCCTTCCTTGCAATGGCCATTGTAATCTATAAGATAAGGAAGACTAACTTTCAGAAGACCAGGGATGAAAAACGAAATAACAATTGTTTGCGGTAAATAAGAGAAAAAGAACATTGCACCAACATAAAAAGTCCCAGCAGTTTTTCCTCTTCTTACCTTGGGGTCAATGTTTTATGCTTGATCTTTTGCCAGTGCCTCGCCACAAACTTTAAGCAGCACTCTACGCCATTTAAATGATGGTTTAGGTATGCAGTTATATGATATTGTGACACCAAAAGGAGCCATGGATAATGACTACTAATACATTTCCATATTAAAAAAAATAATAAAAAGTCAAGTGAATGACTGGTGTTATGTGAAGATTTTGATGACTAACATAGGTGAACCAGGTTCACTACACAGCTAAAGGTTTTGCAAGTATGAATTTGACTTGGATCTGGAAATATCAAATAAGGAAAGAGACAGTTAACACGCGGAATTGAAGAAGTCCAACGCGTACAAGAAAACCAAGTCCTTGTAGGATTCTTTCCAAAAGGCAAGTTGTATTTGACTAGGAGAGAACCAGATACATACAAGGAAACCAAGTCCTTTTAGGATTCTTTCCAAAAGGCAAATTGTATTTTGACTAGGAGAGAACCACATACGGAAAATCTGACTTGAGGGAATTAAGTCCTTTTGAGACTCTTTTTTTCTTATTTGGGATGAGCAAAGTTTGAGAAACAAAATCCTTTTAGGATTCTTTTTACTTATTTGAAACAAATCTAGATTGGACAAAAACATGTCCTTTGGTGCTATATAATGATGATAAATAACCACAAAACATTCAGCTATTGCATTGGCCGTCAAGGATATTATTCTGAAGCAATAGTCGTTAATAGCAAGAAACACTCTCACTGGACCAGGTTCCTGTAAGCGAAGAACTGAAACAGAAGACTTATCCTGTCTTGGTTGAGTTTGTTATTTGTATTTTTGAATTGTAACTTTCTCTTCTAAAGTTAGTTGAGTCAAGTTATGTTGGTGTGATTGTGTTGTTCTTCAGAGACTAGAGTTTGTAGTCTTTGAATAGGTGATTGCAATTTGAGAAAACTGTAGAGATTGAGGTACTAGAGTTAGTCTCTTTGATTGCAGAGTTGTAGCCTATAACCTGCTCGTGAGTTGAATAAAATCTTATTCGATAGGTCGTGTTTTTTAGGACTCCTTTGAGCAAGGAGGTTTTTCGCGTTACATCTACGTGTTATTTACTGTTATTATTCTGCACTTATGATTTAATTGAACCGGGTTCAATATCTTAGTGAGTAGGTGGTGATTTCAACTAGAATATTCAACTAAATCCAATCAGTTAATGGAAACATAAGGATCTCCTTTATTAGGTAAAAGTATTTCATGCTTCTGGTGTCAATTTTTCTATTTTCCATATCCACTAAAACCTCGTAAGACTTCCTCAACCTGGAAGTTATTTGCGATAATGCCAAATTGTTATGTACTCAATAAAGGAAACCATAAACCATATCAATTGAAATCTAACACAAAGTTTCACACGCTAGATAGACTATGATCTCCCAAAGTTTCTTAATTTTATCACATAATGGTGTACAAATATTTTATACAGATGTGATCAAGTGATCAATGAAGTGGGCAGAGAATCATAAGGTCTCAGGTTCAAATCCCTTTCCCATGTATGTAAGTCTTGGTGACCGAGTTACCCGGTACCTGTGCTAGTGAGAGTAGCAGGTACATGTTGGAATAATCGAGGTGTGCATATAGGTATGGACCTTTTTCTTTTCGGGGAAACCATCTTAATGGAAGAGTTCACCAAAAGTCAAAAGCTTTATAGAACTTTAAACTATTTTACTGCAATAGAGGCAATAACCGGACAATTAGAAGTTTTACCAGGTGCAGACACCGTGATAACAGTGTGATTTATCCTCCACAGTTGCCTCTGCATATATTCCCTTTTTTTATGAAGTATGAGATATTATTAAGAGCATCAAGAAGATGCAAAATAGAGACCTGTAACCTCTGCATATATTCTGAAGGATATATGAACTCAATATTTTCTAAAATGGTTCTGAAATGCCTTAGATTTACGGCTTGCTTTCTATATCTTTCTTACCCCAAAACATTGTCGAAAAAAAATAAATGCCAGAACAAAAGGAAGAAAAAGAAGAACAGCTTCAAATTCATGACAGTAGCTCAATATTATTGGCAAACCAGTTAGTATTCCACAATGACTTAACACAAAACACATTGTAAGTATGAGTATATAACGATTTCCACTCCACTGGTGAAACCATTTTCATTGGTCTTTGCTATGACATAAAATGTTCTTCTTGAAACTATTTTCTAGCTTGTAGTTGCTGATATTTTGAAAATTAATTCCACTCCACTCCTACTCCTCTAACATGTGAATGGTATTTCCATTGTTTACTAGTATTTAAAATTGACAACAATGCCATCTCTATTGCTTTCCACTGACTCTGTCCAGTCAAATAGGGAAAATGAATTGGGAAATTCGTAAAGAATTATACTTGAGCACATACCATACAAAACCTATCAATAGCACAAAGAAGCAACCAAAAATGAAATATCACCAAATCCTCAATACCACTAAAAACCAGCAAATTTCACAGTGCAACTTCAAGAACCATAAAAAAAACACCACTAAATTCCCAAAAAGCTGAAAAGGGTAGTTATCACTGAGCTTGTAATTGATGTACCTGCCATTTATGTGGTGTGCAGATTGTCCCATGTGAGATGAGCAACATTTTACAACCAAAAGAATGAAATTTTATTGGCATGGGACTTTCTTGGTATAAGGGTTTGAAGAAACTGGTAGAAGGCGAAGAAGAAATGGATTGGCTAGAGGTGGTTTACACAGCCATGAGAAAATTTTACAAGAAAATACTCGGAATATGTAAATTGCACCCCAAAAGAGCTAATATCCTTTCTTTGAATTCTCTCTTACAAATACCCTTTTGTTTTCTTTGATTTTGGTTTTGCTCTATAAAAATTGAAATGTTCTTTTCTGGAAAATGTCTGTTTTGGAATAGTGAAAAATATGTTCTATTTGAAGGAAAATATCTCCTCTGCCGACTGCTGCAACTGAAAAGGAAAACTGAAAACTCTCTGCTTTGGCTCTTTTTTATGGATGCTTCTTTTATTTTTATTTTTTTTGGAGAACTTGCGATGAATGGTGGAACATCAAAGTAACAATCAATAAATATATATTTGTTGTTTATTGATGTATGATTTATTGATGTATGATATAAAAAAGTATATATTTTTAATATATTTGACTAAGACACTCGTATTATGACTTATTTCAATTGAGTATTTGAATACATAATAAAATTTCTTATTCAATGCCGGGTCAATTTTTAAAAAGAATTGCTCTTGTTCGCATCGATTGTATAAATAAATTAAACATATAAAATATGACACCTCATCTTATTGTTCACATCAGTTTCAATTGGAACAAGCTTGAGATTTATAGTTTTTTGCTATAGTATTGCATCAATCAAAATTAATACTTGGACCTTTACAATACATAGCGATAATCATTACATTTGTATTAGGCCGTTATAGACGTCGCCAATAGCTTGTCACTATCAAAGATGCGTCTTATACGATCCGCCTATACATTGTTTATCGCTTTCATCACACTTCACCGAGATTTTGATATTAAGTCTGAAATCACAGCTCTTCGATATTCCAATATCATGTCCTGACTGAGCTTGTGCCCATTGTTCGAAGAGTGATTGCGGAACTACTCACCAAGATCTCATTTATCTTCCCATTAGTTAACTTACTATAACTTCATCTACGACTCTTCCGTGCCACGTGACATCACATGCCTCTTATCATGTATCTTGAAATGATATTCTCCTATATACTTATCCCCGAATCCCGCTATTATCTTATCCTAAAATTAAAATCGTTATTTAAAAGGAATTTTTTGGACACCAACAATCATGTTCCTAATCGTATTATGCCACAAACTACTTTTATTCTCAAAAGGGCTACAACATGGTTGAAAATATAAATTTATAATATTGGACTAAAATAAATTTCATCCATCAAGCCATAATAAATTATAGTCACTTACTCCAGATACTCAGTAGCCTGTATATAACAAATTACTATTCAAGAAAAAATTAGAAAACATTGAAAGTGGCTATAAAATTTGTCGATAATAAATCGTTAAAAGTTACTAGCTAATTAAATTTTTTTATTTTTTTTATTTTTTTTATTTTTTTTATTTTTTTTAGTTTTTTTATATTTTTTATATTGTTTGTTTTTTGTTTTTGGGGTTTTTTTTTTTTTATGAATTTTGAGTTTTTTTAATTTTTTATTTTTTAATTCAATGTACATACCGATTAAATAGTGATTCTACCAAAGAAATTTGCAAGAAATAAAGATTAGGTTAATTATATTGTACTATTGGCTATTGTGTAGCGTAAAATCTCGATAAAATATACAATCTAGGATTCTTATATGTAGGAAAAGAAGGAAGTCTAAACTTTTCTTAGGTAGCCCAAATGATATCATATGCAAGAGTAGTCAAGCCAAAAAAGAAAGAAGCGATTTTCGTTCGAATGACGGAATTAAAGGCATGTACAGTAGTTCTATATTTATATATGAAAGAATACTAGTAAAAGAATATCCTATTTGCTAGCAAACTCCACTCAACCTATTTACAATTGGACATCTACAACAAATTTATTTTCTCATTAAAAATAAAAAGAAAATAATATTCCAGCACACATATTCTAGAAAACCTCATTGTGTAATAGAAGTTGAATAAGATTTTGGCTTGGATCATTCCAATACATAATACAATAATATGTAGCTCAATAATAGCTATAGGCCCAAACTAACCGGATCCATCTTGTGATGTTTTTTCTTCTGAAGTGAGAGTGTAGACTGGTCGTTCGATGCGTTCGAGACTTGTCCTTTCATATCTCTTCTTCTTTTGAGTTTCTAAGAATTGGAACCTCTCACCCCCCACCCCACCAAGTTGGAGGGGTGGTAAAGAAACCCCCCAACTTGCCAAGTAATCTCACGACGGTGATGACCTGGTAGCGGTTTGGTGAAAATATCGCAAGTTGGAGACGCAGAAGGAATGAAATGAGGGTATAAGAAATTATTGACGAACGAAGTGGCAATTGGTGTTTCACATGCTTCGTTAGTTCATGAAAGACCAGGTTCCGAGCAATATACATGGCGGCTTGATTATCGAAACAGATTGGGACCGGTAGAGATAGAGAGATTGTGAGATCGGTATGCAAGACGGAAAAGCCAGGTGATTTCAACAACACCACGCCGCATTGAGCGGTATTCAGCTTCAGCCGAAGAAAGTGAAACAAGAGGTTGTTTCTTCGATTTTTATAAAATTGCAGGTCCACCTAAACTTATAAAGTAGCCACTTACAACGATTTCAAGGTCAGAGCCCCAGTCAGGAGTCACAAAAAGCTAGCAGCTTTAATGAAGAATCTACCCAAAAAAGAAGACCAACACCTAGGTTTGAGACTAAGCACCGAAGACAATGAAGAGTTGCTTGAAATGAAAGACAGTGAATCTGCATATACTGACTTAGATATTGAACGGAAAAAGATAAATCCGTTGTGTATGAGTTAGAAAATTCAATTTTCTAACAAGGCAGCGATAAATGGTAAGGTCTTCAAGAAGATCTCCTTCTACTGCATGGAGTTTGGTGGAAGGCTCAACGGGAGAGACAGTTGATTTCTGATGGAGACAATCAAACTCAGACAATAGCTCCAAGGTAAACTTTCTCTGCATAATAATTAAATCCTGAGGTTCCCTTAGGTGTTCCGTGCCAAGAAACAAATCTTTTATCTGAAACTCAGAGTGAAGAAATATTTTTAATAGAGCAATTTCAGAGAGGTCATCCCCTGTTATAAGTATATCGTCCACATACAGTACAAGAAGACAGACCCTAGAACCAGTGCATTTTAAAAATAAAAAATAGTCATTTAAGGAACAAGAATACCCTTTGAAAGTGAGAACTGCAGCAAGACGAGCATACCATTGATGGGATGCTTGTTTCAACCCATAAAGAGACTTAGATAATTTGTAAATATGATTAGACAAAGAGGGGATACAAACCTAATGAAACTTCTACAGTAAACTTCTTGCCTGTAATTCACTATGAAGAAATCATTATTAATATCTAGCTAAAAATCTGTTAGTTTTCTTTTCACTGCTATACACACAGAAATATGAAATGTTTTAATGTATCAATGAATCTTCACATGAATATCACCTCGAATAACCAAATTAGTCTTATATCTATCCACAGTGACACGACTAAGTATTTAACCTATGTAAAAACCCCATTATAAGGAGAGCTTTTTACCCCTAGTTACTTGAACAATCTGCCAAGTCTAATTGATCTCAAGTGCATCAAATTCCTTTGTCATTGCCTCTTGTCAACAAGGGTGAAGGAAAGTTCTCAGAACAAGAAGTAGGTTCTTTAATGTGGAAAGTGGAGCTAAGTAAAGCTTCCAGATTAGTCTGAGATAAGGCTGAAAAAGGTAGAATATGAGGTGGTAGGAGAAGCAGAAAAAAGAGAAGATTGTAAATTAGTGAGAAAATAGAATTAAAAAAAAAAATAATCAGCCAAATAAGATGGTTTCTGGTGAGGATTTTGCTGATCTTCTGGTAGTAGTATATGAGGATCGACAGGTAGAGAGGGAGGAAGAGATGATCCATAGTAGGAACAGAATACATTTTCATCTCAGAATTAGGTAAGGTAGTAGTTGAGAAATAGGGGCAGAGTGTGGATGAAGAGGGATCAATAGCTAAAGACACCGGATGAATATCTGAAGGGGAGAAATCAGAAACTGGGGAAAAGAATTAGGAAACATGGGAGAAGGAGATGGTGCTGAAAAAGAAAAAGGAAAAGGAAAGACAAACTCACTTGAACTTCATATTTCTAGAAAAACAAAGATAGACCTAGACTTCAAATGAAGAAGTTTATATGATTTTTCATTAAAAGGATAACCAATGAAGATACATTTAACTAATCTAAGGTCAAATTTAGATCTTATACATAGAAGGGTAGTAGTATAGCATAAACATTCAAAAGATCTCAAAGAGGTATAGAAGAACCCCAAGCAGAATCTCATAAGGTGTTCTAAAATGTAAAATGGGGAATCTGTTGATTAAATGGTGAAAAAGATAGGAAAATGTGACTAAAAGTAAGGTTCTACATATTTTTAAAAAGTGTTTGCGCTTTCTTTCTACCATTCCATTTTGTTGTGGTGTGTACAAGTTGTTTACTTGAGAATATCCTTAAAGGAGGCCAAATGGGAATACTCTAAATAAAATTCAAACCTCTTTGCTCTTTGTCTGATCTAATAATTTTTAGTGTGGTATTAAACTATTTTTTTAACTAGGGCTTTGAAATTCTTCAACACTGGAAAACACTGCTTTTGGATCTTAAGCAGAATATAAGTCCATGTTTTCCTTGTATTACCAATAATGGTTAAAATATACTTATAACCATTGTGGGTGTGAAAATTGTAAGGCCCCCACAAAAGTTCATGTGTATAAGATTGCATTAGATGATGATAGTATTGGGATGAATGATAATTTAGATTGTCTTTCCTTTGAACTAACATCACGGAGAAATAAAATCAGACGCAAAATCAGATTTTGAACTGACAAAAATTTTCATATTAGATAATGACAAATGTCCCAATTTTGTATGTCATAGTACCTGAAAGCTTTGAAGGAAAGAAAACAGAATCAAAGAATCATAGTCCATTTTTAGACTGATTACAATCAGATAAATTTGATGAAGGAACTGAAACTCTGAAACCAGAAGCTGAGTTGAATGGACTGGAAGAGAATTGAGTAGGTAGAGATCATTTTGTACCAACATACCACTGACCCTTCATTGAAGGGTCATAAAATATTAAACAAAAGGATGAGGCACTAACACACTAATTATTGTTTGGTGAATTGATAGATCAGATAGACGTCCTGAAACTGAAATAAGAAGAACATTGTATAGAGTCAAATCAGGTAGAATAGATACACTATGTTTATGGGAGTGACTTTTAACCTGTGAGAGTTAGGGTAAACAAACCAGATGGAGAAGATAATATAGTATATAGTTATATATAAAAGTGATGGATCATGTGTCGATGCTTTCCAGACACCAGAATTAAATATCCAACAATGTGAGTTTGAATATGAGAAAGAGAAAAAGTAGTAGGGTCTAGGAAAGACTTGACTACACCAGCACAGTGGGCTGAGACATTGGCATCTGAACTGCGCTCAACTTGAGGAAGTCCTTTCATTTCTTGGAACATTTGAAAGATCCGAGAACACTGCTCTAGAGAAAAATATTTTTAAGATGGCACATCCTCTACTACTTGTATATGGATCTACTGTGTCCCAGCACGTGCAACAGTATTGTTGAAAGGAAGATTCCTTTTATATTTTGTGAACTTTAAATCTGGAGGAAATTCAATTAACTTGTAACACTTTTCAACATTATGATTAGTCATATTACAGTGAGTACAATTTTTTTCTGTTTTTGGTCTCAAAATTTGGCCTTCTTTCTAATATTTGTATTTGAAACTCTTGATTAGTGTTCTCCTTGACTATTGAACCTCTGGCTGTTGACCATGAAAGCGTCTTCTGAAGGATGTGCAACAACGTGAGCCTCCTCACATTTCATTCTAAGCATAAGCAAAGAATAGGCATGCCTTGTATTCCTAGTACGGGATCCATTATGAGTATTGGTCCTACCCCTGAAGCTTCATTCAAACCCATCAAAGATTGAATAAGCCTACCATCTTGATGTGATTTTGAAAATTTCAAACTTTCTTCACATGTACACTGCATGTACAGTGATCAAAGATACTCCAGGAATCAAGTTCATTCCATAATTTCTTCATTTTTAGTGAAGTACCGCTATATCACTGGCCTTTGTATTGCATCATTAAGTTCCTTTTGGAGTTGATATAATTGATCTCCATTACACTGTCCAAACCTTGCCTCTAAATTCTTTTCAAATTTCTTTTGCAGTTTTGTAGTACAAGACAAATTCAGCAATATTTTTGGAAAGAGCGCAATTAACCAGGAAATTACCATGTCGCGCATCGTTTCCAAGCCTTGAATTGAGGAGAACTAGAATTTTGCTCTATTGAGGATGAATCAATGAATCAATCATCTTCTTTTTTTTTTGCTTAAAGAGCAATGACTACTGCTCTATTCCTACCAGTATAACCCCTACTATCAAACAAAGAGTTGACTAACATCATGCCTGGAGAGTTTGAAGGGTGAAGATAATGAGGGTGAGAAGCATACATTGCTCTGACAGTCTCACGACTTTAACTTGACTAAATGTCCCACATGATAGCAACATAAAGTGAAAGATGAAGAAAAAGACAGAAATCTACTGATCTCCTAAAGCTCTGATGCCATGGGAAAAAAGAAGAAAGCTTTTGAAAATTTTCTCTATATATTTTAAGATGATGTCAAGGTATGTACAATTCCTATATTTATACATGAAAGGATACTAGAAAAAGAAGATCATATTTGTCTAACAAACTCCAGTTGTCCTATGTATAATTGGACTATCTATAATAAACTTTTATTCTTCTATTAAAAAGTAAACGAAAAAATAATAATATTCTAGCACACATATTTTAGAAACACCTCATTGTGTAGTAGAAGCTGAATTAGACTTTTGGGCTTTTGGATCATTCCAATACATATCAGCTAAATAATATGCGAGTTCAATAATAACTATAGCCCAAACTGGATTGGTCCAACTTGTGGTGTTTTTCCTTTTGAAGTGAAAGAGCAGACTAGATGTTCGATGCATTCAAGACTTGTCTTTGCTATCTTTTTTTTTGAGTTTCTGAGGATTGAATTCAAGCATAGTCAACATTATAACAACTTTTATGTAAGGAAAATAGACATTTGAATATAATTTGGTTGAGATTTGAAAAAGAGAAAGATAGTATTTGTAATTGACGTTGGAAAAAGGTATTATTTGAAAGTTAAAGGTATAGACATAAAATATTGTGATTGAAAACATAAAAAAACTCGTAGAATTTATTTTTCAAACTTCAAATTCTTTTTTTAAAGTTTGGAATCGAAATTATAGATCAACAACAATCATATAAAAATAATTTTTGAAACAAAAATCTATATATTGGAATATATAGGGTAGAAAATTCTTTTGTTCCATTTTCATTTCAAACTTGATTGGATATGTCTTTTCTTTAACTGCCATCCATATAAAATGTACAAGTATATTTTTCAGTGGTTTGTATTGGTCGAGTTCTTTTATATACAATTGTATGATACCAAGTCATTTATCAAAACTTTACAAGGAAAGACAAAGAGCTAACAATCTAGAACATGAAACTATGAACTAAGAGGCTTCATTCAGGAGTTTTTCTTACCTGCTAAAATTAAATACTGATATGTGTCTCTGCAAAATTATAAAGCATCAAAATAGTTTTGTGGGACATATACAATTCTTTTCTTTGTTAATTGGGATGAAGACTCACTATTTTAAAGCTAAATTTTATTTATAATAATTATTGGGATTCTATTATTAAAGGTCTTCTGCGTAAAACAAAAAAGAAAGGGAAGTAAAACGAAAAGAGGAAGAAAAACAAGAATGAAGGAAGAGATTGCAGTGTTTTTGGATCGTTGGGCTAAAGAAATGAAAAGTAAATTTCAATTTATACAAACATTAAGGCTAAATTAAGTGTAAGAAGTTAAACATGAGCTAAATTTGATAGCAATATTGTTTTACATAATATAGAATATTTCAAAATAATAGCCTCAACCAAATCAAAGATCGAAGTTATTGAATTAAAGAAGATTTTAACAAGGTATAAAACATAATTTGAAATCTTTTTTTGAATCATCTTCAATAAAAAAATTCTATCTTTTTATACTATCAGATACAATTACAATATGATCAGTCAAAATTTAATCCGATACTGTCCTAGCTAAATAAACAGAAGAGGAGGGAAGAGGTGAAGGCTCCAATTTTTGACCTTAACTTCTGTGAGGATACTACAGAAAAAGAACAATCAACTATACAACTTCACAAGGAAACAAATATTACTCTTGTAAAGACTCGTCGAATTCATTTCCATCGCAGTTTCATCTGCAGACGAGCTTCCTAACCCATGCTGCCTTGATCATCCAAAGTGTAGCCACACCCGTGTCAGATCCTCCAAATATGATGCATTTCTTAGATCCAACACAGGTATGACGCACATTTTTGGAAGATCAGCAACATCGCTCCTAAGAGGGGGCAATTCCATCCATTCAAACATGTCCGAGTTGTGGGAAAACGCTTGAGTTTGTGATAACAACATGCCTCAACAACTGAAATATCCTTGAGTTGATGAATACTCTTAACCGACAGGCAATCCAGTTGTGGAATGTCCAATCTTTCCATCCCAACCAGCTGTCACAATGACAAGACCCCATGCTGGGGATAATGCTCACAAACAAGGTTCTTGTTGTTGTTGCTGCTGATAAAGATGATCATTATAAGTACAAAGGTGTTCATCATTTTCAGTTATGGTGTATCATGTGGAAGAAGCATTTCTTCTGGCCATGTCACTGGAGCCCTAGATTGACACATCCATAGCAAAACCAATTTTTTCCTACAGAAAATCGCCTTGAATCCCAAGTCCTAGAATAATGATGTTCACCTACTAGGAGGATCAAAAAGTTGGAACTGCCAAAATTTTCGAATCCTCTGCTGTTGTAGCCTGCCCTGACCATGGTATTGCAACAGAAATGCCTTCGGAGAGGAAATGCTCACAGGATCGTATAGATTTTGTTTGTTTGGATGCTTGGATGCTTATGTCTGCATTATCCCAGAGGTAAACACGGAGTTCTCCCCTAACTGATATTATGTGTTTTCCAGTTGAGCTAAATGTAGCAGATGTATGGCTTCCTGATTTCGATAGACCTGTTATATCCAAGATAAGAGCAAACATGTATTTGAAGCTGGACTAAATCCAAAATGAAATGTATGATCATTCACAGGCCTTTCTGAAGGATTTATTAATCAAAACAATCCTATACCTTTATATTTATGCAGTCTCAACCCCATCAAGAATATGGATTTTCGAATCCTCTGATGTTATCATAACTCTTCGGGAGTCATGTTCGAAAAACTGCAAGAAATAGACTTGTGTCAAAAAGACTACTAACAGTAATGTGCAAGCATATGTTGAGTTGGACTTTTAAGAGTAAAACCTGAATGCCTGTGATTCTGCTGCCGCTGATTTCTTCCTACCATGAAGATGTACTTGTGTATTCAGGGAAAGTACACTTTCTGCATGATTAGAAAAATAGAAGATTTACCAACTTTCACGATCAGTTTCATAAAGAAAGAACTGGATATTTGTAAGAGTGAAGAACTACATACCGTTTAATTCATAGAAGCGGCAAGTACCAGAGATACAACCAACTATAAAACCCTGTTTCAAGGAAGTCAAAAGATATACATCAGTCAGGTTCCTGAGTCAAGATAGTAGCATCATGTTCATTTTGAAATCAAACAAATTAACACATACTTCAATATTTGGCTGATAAGCGGCAGTCACAATGTGTTCATGCACATCGGCCCATTCTAGAACTCGCTTTGCTGGAACTCCCCAAATACGAACTTTTCCATCTATGGTTTTCACTGATGAAGATGTTCTCATTGACAGGATTGAACTGGATGCATGTCACTATTACATTCAAATGAAACTCAAATTAAGCTTCTTACCTATCAATAAAATAGTGAAGGTAAAACATCTAACAAACAGTTATACAAATAAAAGCTGGATATGTACCGTAGTTCTTGTGATGGAAAACTCCTTGACATCCATCCAAACCAACTTTCCATAGACGAACGGTTTTATCTTTAGATGATGATAGAACACACTGCATTTAAGGATCCCATTCAGTTCCAGAGTAAGTTAGTCATGAAGGATGAATTGAATCAGATACACGAGTAAATAAGTGATACAGAAAGTGTTAAAAGTTGACTCACGTTAGATGATGACCAAGCAAGGTCCAATATGCCAGCAGTATGGCCATGAAACTCATGCAGCGGTGACTCATCAATTTTGAATGCCCTCTCAGGAACAATAACAGGGGTATAACAAGACTTTTTCTTTTTATGCCCATGCTTGCCTTTTTACAAGCGGTGACTGCTGAAATTGAAGTTGGATGCTTCACACGATGAATCAACTGCATTCAACCGAACGACCCCATCTTCACCAGCACTGGCCAAATATTTCCCATCAGGGCTAAACTTCATTGTCCAAATTAGGCCACTGTGAGCACTGATTTCTTGTCCACAAAAAACAGCACTGAACTCATTAATTTTTTTCCTGTTCAGTTGCACTTCCATTGGAGTTACCTTCTGCTTTTCAGTGAACATCTTAGAAGTCTTAGATACATCAGTAGATTGACTTTTCCTCATCTTTAGGTTAAATTGTTTCCACCACTTCTTCATTTTCTGGTTTTTCAAGTTACTATCCTACTCGTGGAGGTGTGGTCGGAAGTGGCATCAAAACAAGTATGTTCTCCATCAGGAGAACGGGCAGTAATCACTTGAAATCCCCGCCCAGATCATCAAACCAAGTCTGATCTAATTCATCGGTCAATGAATTTGCATTACCACTGGATTCCCTTTCATTACACATAAACTCTTCCTCTGAAGCAGAACTACAGACTGCTTCACTGCTTTCCGCAATCCTGTTCAGTCCCATTGAATCAGACTCATCACTGGCTGCACTAGGTAGACAGTCAAATCCAACAAATCCCATTTCATGCAAAAAAAGTTCTTCTGCCGTCTCTTCACACTATCTGGCTCCATCAACCATAGATCATAACCCAAATTCTTTTCCACAAAACCTGGTTCTTCTGGCAACAGAGTATCAGTAGAATCAAAGAAAACTTCTTCTACTTCGTTTAGATTCGGCAAATTCCAGTATTGTTTTCATTATCAGAACTCCACATCAAATCCTCAGTTATCCTCTCAACATATATATAAATTCTCAGAGAAACAAGCACCCATAACTCTTTAAATACCCCAGGCCAATTCGAGTTTTAGACCGAGTTTCACTCGCTTCATAACTTTAAACCTTAACTAACCCAGTTATGCAAATTCCACTAATGAGGTGTATTAAAATTAACACACCATGTCTGCATACAGGGTTCCAATCACTCAACCCCACAAAACCACAGGGACAACTAGTTTTGTCAAACAAGAAGCTTCCTTGTTCATACAGCAAACTCACTAAATAATGCACAAAAGGAATCAAACAAAATGCCAATAATAACTTTTGGGGTGTTGTATCAAGGACTTGTTTTTGTACCTTAAGTTCCTCCCAAGGCAACAGAAAATCCCAACAAGTTTCACCGACCTGCCGATGATTGTGGCCACTGTATCACCTCCAAAATGGTCAACTACTAAACCATAATATAACAAACTCAAAACAATTCTTCTCCTTCAAAAGTTCTCTGTATAGACCCAAGTTATAAAGTTTGCTCCAAAGGTAAAACCAATGCACTCAAATGAGAAAATGGCGGATTAAGGAAAGGTGAAAAAATGCTTATATAATTTCACCAATCACAAACCACCAAACCTCAATTATAGCTGTCTAATCTTTTTTTTAAAGCCACGAGCGGCGCTTGCAGAGAATATAGTAGCTGTGGCTCCTTCAATCTTTTACGCGAATTTCAAGAATCAGCTTTGAGCTGTAAAACTGAGAAAAATAACAACAAAAATTACATTTTAGATAACTCAAAGACAAAACCAATAAATTCATAGAAACAATAGAACTGCAAAAAAGCCAGACCCAAAATTCACGACAGGAAAAAAAAAACAATTCCTGATAAAATTCAGCTGTTTTAAGCAAAACCCATTTCAGATAAACAATAAAACAAACCCATTTCCCAAAAAAATTAGCTCGGATTTCATCAAAATATACTATTCAAGCAAAACCCATTTCAGAAAACTCAAAAACAACCCAGAATTCCTGATCAAATTCCCAGCAAATCCCTTTTTTTTCCATTTTCCTCAAACTGAGCTGAACCCAAAAATGATAAATTTCCGAAATAATAACGAGAATCAAAATTAAACTACAAAACCAAGAAAGCGAACATTACTAGCGTAGCAGAGGGACAGGTAACATACAGGCTGTAGTTTTGAATCGCTGAGGAATAAATGAAAAACAATTCTCTTTCTTTCTCTCTCTCAGCTGAAAACTCTACTAGTCATAGGCTAAGTGAAGGACGAGGTGGGCTTATAGTGTAGCTGTTGTCTATAAAGAAAGAGGAAAGCATTGCTCAGTTACCCACTTCACAAAGTTCAAAAAAACTTGCAAAATGGAGAATTTATATATAGGAAGAACGAAAGCAATGGATTTTACAGTAACAAAATTCATAGTAGCATAATTAGAAGATTCTTTTTGTCCTTTTTCTCCCTTTCATTTTTACAACTTTCTTAATAATTTTAAAAGGAAATTTGCATATATTTTTGAAAAAAAGATTCCTCTATTTTTAATTAAAGATAAAAAGAAAAAGAAGAAACATAAAAAATATTTTTAATTAATAATTAATTTAAAAATATTTTTATTTTTTTTAGTTTTTTTATATTTTTTATATTGTTTGTTTTTTGTTTTTGGGGTTTTTTTTTTTTTATGAATTTTGAGTTTTTTTAATTTTTTATTTTAATTTCAATAAATATTATTTTTAAAGAATTTTTCTTGTTTCTTCTTTTAAAATATCTTTAACTAATAAGTAAAAAATAAATTTTTAATTTTATTTTATCAATTAAAATTTAAAAAATTATGTTCTTCTTTAAACTAGTAATATATGCTATATATAAAAATTATAGTAACTTCAATTCATTAATTTTTATTTAAGTAATAATAATAAAATAAATTCTAAAAACATTTTAAGTTCTTAAAATTATGCAAAAATTTAAAAAATATAAAAAATATTTGTTATTATATTTTTGATTTTAAAGTTAAAAACGAAAAAAATGATAAATACAACTCATCAATGATATTTTAAAAATATTTTGCTATTTAAAATAACAATTTTTGTGTTTTATGAAATTACATTTTTGTATCTTAACTTTAAATCAAGAAAAAATGAATAAGATAAAAAAATTAAAAAAATTAAAAAAATTAAAAAAATTAAAAAAATTAAAAATATTTTTATTTTATTTGAAAAAATATAATTAGAAACCTGACCAAACAGACTATTAATTAATTTGATATACAATCAATAATATTGAATTACATGTTTTTTTTTTTGTTTTTCTAATTTTTTAAAAAATAATATATTATAAAAAAATATGTTAATTAGGAAAATTGCATTTTGATCAAAATAACAATAGAGGTAATTTAGAACAAACTATTAATAGCAGAGTTTTGAATCAAAAATATTAACGATGTGGCATATTTTTGGATCAAACTATTAATGTAGGCTTTTTTTTTGTTAATTCCAATCATCCTACATATTTTAATCTTTTTTCCTATATTTTTATTAAAAAGTTAATTATTTTATTAAAGAGTAAATAGTCCTTATAATATTTAACTAAATATATTTAATCTTTAAATCCTTGAATGATATACTTTTGATCCTTTCAAGAAATATTTCATATTTTCAAAATTATTAATCGCCCCAATCTTTTAATTATCATGTGCAACGTTATTTACTTACTCATATTTAAGAATAATGTACTTATAAAAATAATTCAAATATAATATATTTTAAAATGAAAAATTAAAATATATATTTCAACTAATTAAAAGTTAAATATAATAATATATCATAATACAATTGAGGGATAAAAATGTTATCCTCCCTTTTTATTAAGATATTGAAGATTATGATTTATAATTTTATTACTATTTTTAATATTTATGTTTTGTTTTTTTATTTTAAATTACTAATTAAAAATTTTATGCATTAGTTATGTATTAGTGAAAACATGCATGATAGTTGAATATATATATACACACAAATTAAGAAAAAATTAAAAAAACAAAAAAAACATTTGAGATAGTCAGTTATATGAAATTGGAAATTAAATTATGATTGAAATAAATTAAAAATATTTTTATTTTTTTTATTTTTTTTATTTTTTTTAGTTTTTTTATTTTTTAAGTTCAAAATTCATAAATTTTAATTTTTTACCCATTTACATTAATATCACATTGTCCCATTATTGATCCATTTTTTAGTACTTTGGATTCTTCAATTGGAATTTCAATTGGCGCATATGATTGAGCTTATACACAAATGGAAGTAAAACACTTCAACCACAAAATTTTCAAATTAATGGAGTTTTCATCTATCTTTCTTTTGTTCTAACATTTTTGAGCATCAATTACTTTTTGGTCTCAAAGTGATACGTTTAATGTAACATAAACACCATTCTACATTTCCATTTTCAAATTAATTACCTCCTTAACCCACTCCCCATCCCAAAAAAAGATGCTCTTTTAAAATAATCCAAAGTTGTTCGAATAAATATTTCTAAGAAAGAAAGATAAGCACAAGTATATACTATTTGATTATAACTACTGTCTTCTTCTTCTTCTGAAAAAGAAAAAAGAAAAAACATAAAGAACAAAACTATTTTCTTCTTGTCTTTTATTTTTTGCATGCTACTGTATAAAATGGATAAGTGAGTAGTCCAAGGAGATAAAGGTCCTTAAGCAATGACAATGTAATGATTTTGCGGACGTTTGAATATATACAATTACTCATTTAATTGTGGTTATTAGTTAGTCATTCTTTATTTTTAATTTATTAAATCACTCAATCATAATAAATTAAATTAATTTAATATCAAATGTGATAAGTACTTACTGGGAAGTATGCACTAAAAATTCAACTATAAAAATATGTACAGTTTTTTTTTTTTAAACGAGAGTCGTCTAATATAACTTTATAACTCGATACAATATATTATTGGAAATTTATTTTAAAAAATATTTGATCTCAATATAAAATATTATACATAAATATGCGTTTAAATATGCGTTAAAGTGAGTAACAAACTCAAAATATGAATTGCATGACCTAAATAACAACCAATTTTTTTATAAGATATAAAGCGTAATTTTCCAGCGTATTAAAAGGTAGATTAGTATAGAGTAGCATGCATCTTTATTATTATTTAGAAAAAAATTAGTGGTTATATCTAACTTTTATAGAAGTTCGATGAAGAACAGTCTGTAAAGCACATGGTGCTTATCTTAATTAAAATTAAAATGAGCTAAGAATAAAAGTATACAATGGCTGTGGTTGGTTATAATTCACTAATTAATTAATTAATTAATGCATTAACTAATTAATATAAATCAAGGATTATGCATTACACGAGTGCTTTATAAATATGGATTCTATACATCTTAATTGTAGTACGGATCTGAATATAAAAATATGGAGTTGACAGAGTTAATTTGGTGTCTCAAGATAATGCCCAATTTCGTTACTAAATAAATAAAATATTAAAAAAAACAAAAAACCAACCAAAAAAAAAGTAATAATTAAAAATATTTTTATAATTAACTTATTTTTAAACATCTTTGTGCAGCCAAAAAAAAAAGAACTTAACAACTTACTTGGATGGTCGTTACTCATTATATTGTATTATTAGTTCAAATATGATATTTATTTTTATTATATTGTATTGTTAAATTTATTATTAGGTAACAACGAAAAGTCTCATTTTATAAATGATGATCATAAGAATGCTTCTAGTTCATTCTTTTTTTCTGCTTCTCTTATTTTGTCTTTAATAATCATATTTTATCCTTTATTCTATCTTTTATAGTAAATCTATCTTCCTACTTTTACTTGTAGATTATTTTTAAATTATTAATTTGTTATATTATTATAATATTAAATTATATACCTTATTTAAATAGTATTATCATTCAAAATAATATAATATAATATAATACAATATAATATATTATGAAACGATGGATAGCAACCATCCAAGTAGTGTTAAGAGACCAATATAGGTCACATGCACAATTCGACGACAATTGAAAACTTTACCTTTCTAATTATTTGATTGTCTACGAGTGAATTTCCAATTTCCGAAAGAGAATATTTTTAACGTGCTATTTGGTTGGAACATTGAATGACAAGTAATCATTTAGGGTGTGTTTGGCAGCAGGGAGGAAAATATTTATTTTTATTTTTTTAAAATTTTTTTTATGTTTGGAATTTAAAAATTTCAAAAATATTTTCTGGGAAAATAAGCTATTTATAACGACAAAAATGACCTTTTCGTAGTGAAAATAGAGAAAACAAATTTCATAAATTATGACAGTTCATATTGATTGTATTCTCTTTATCCTGCAATATACTTCATCTTCATTCACTCTACCCCACACTTCTACCTCACCCCTGCCTTCCATAAATTTTTTAAAATTATATATAAATATTTTTCACTTACCTAAAACACAAAAAAATAAATAAATAATTCATTTATTTTCTTTCGCAGAACACACGCTTATTGTTTTTTGCTTTTATATGATGTGGTTCACTTTGTTAGGTAGAGTGAATGAGGTCCATACCTGCATGATAAAAAAAAAATTATGGAGTCATGGCTATAGCTTATATGTCATAAAAAAAATTAATTTCTTTTGTCATGTCATTATTTTTTATAATAAATATAGTTGAGTGATTTTATGAAAGAAAAATCTCAGAATTAAATAATTTTATTAAAATAAAATAAAGTTAAATGATTTCACTAAATAATTTTTAATAGTTAATGACTTTTGAGACGATATTTAGTCTGGCCTTTAATTGAAAAAAGAAAAATTCGAGTAATTTGGACTAAGAACTGTACTTGAATGAGACTTAATATTTGATTATCTAATTCTAATAATATATGTGATGGAAAATTGATTTATTATGATTTTTAATTGTCAAATCTTTATTATACTTTTGAATTTTGATAGAGTATAGTCACCATTTTGCATTATTTGTCTTATTGGATTTATAACACACCTTGAGAAAAAGAAAAAAAATTATTTAGTTGCTAACACGTCCCTATAAAGTTTGATCCCCTCAAACTATATGTGCACAATTTGCTTCCAAAATAACTTGTCTAATAAAGTGTGATTTAGACAAAGTATTTTTGTAATTAATTTTATTTAGATATCTCTTTGCAAAAATATTTTTTTTAAGGGTCTATTTGAATATGCGTTATGAAATCATAATATAAAATTAGATTAATATAAAGTTAGAAGTTTTGTTTAGACATACAATTTAAATTTTTTAAGTCATTTTTTTTCTCATAAACATGAAAATTCATGAGTTGTAAAAACTATCAAAAAAAATTCAGTTCTTATATAATCTTATCAAATGTGCAAACCATAGCTCATAAATAACATATCACAATATACTAAGGTGCTGCATTGATAAATTGCATAGCTTCATGTTCTTTTAAAAATTAAGTGTTTGCAATTACAAACTTTCATATACACATAAAAACAATAGTAGTAACTAGTTATTCTTGAATATAATCCTTTCACATGTTGCGATGATCTCCTCACCCCGAACTTACTTCTTTTTGTGCAAAATTTAAAATGATGATTTTTTTTTTATAAAATATTATTTTATAAGTCAAGTTTTACATTTAAAAAAAATTGA